>JAJOOF010000435.1:0-74518 GCA_029582545.1 Solanum lignicaule | reverse complement strand
TGAGTAAGTTTGAGAAGAGGTAAGTATGTTTCCTTTTTATCAAGTTTCAAGCTTATGTTTATGTTTTAGAATTCCCCTTACATGCTCGTACATTCCACATACTGAGCCATTTGGCCTGCATCTTCTCATGATGCAGACACAGGTATTCAGGATCATCAACAGGAGATTCGTTGATACATTCGAGAGTTCGAGTTAGCTATGGTGAGCCTCCTTGCTTCCGGAGGATTCCATTTACTTTCAGTTGTTAGGAGGTCGTGGGTATTGTCCAGACTTCCATCATTGTCATTTAGAGGTTTCATAGATAGACAGTAGAGTTTTAGAATTCTTCATTTATTTATTAAATGTTTTAAAGACTTAAGTGCCTATTTTATGGCGAGTTGAATATATTATTTTATTCATAGTTTTTCATTTGAGTTAAAGCTTTGTATTTCAGTTTTTAAGATTTGTATGCTTGAGTTAGTTTTCCGCTTGTAGTCAGCCAGGATGAGGGTTCTTTTGGGGACCAGCAATGGTCTTCGAGTGCCGGCCACGCCCAGGGTGTAGGCTCGGGTCGTGACACTATTAATGTCCCACAATACCTTTTCTACTGAGTAAACTCCACCATGAAATGATGTGTTTCTCCTCTTCCATATATACCATAAAACAATATTAGAAATAGCTTGAAAGATCTCCTTTTGTCTAGAATTCCCATGAGCATCCCACCATTTTTTCATGGTTTGTTTCACTTGAATATGAGGGTCAATGATACCAGCTGCATGTGAAACATAATTCCAAACTTTGGTAGCTATTTCACCTTTAAGAAAAAGGTGTTCTATAGTCTCTCTAGCTGGGACTATACAACAAGAACATAGTTGAGAAATGTTAGGGTTCCAGTTTGCCAACACTGCTGAAACAGGGACCCTGTTAGTCCATACTCTCCACCCAAAAAAAAGAAATTTTAAAAGGAAGTTCTTTCACTCACATCTTCTTAAAATATTCTGTAGCTTCTCCCTTTTTTCTTAGAATATCTGAAAATTTACCAGAACTTGTCTAGGTCCACCATGGTTTATCCTCCTTGGTAGATTGCTTAATATGATCCATATGATATCTAACATGATCCACAATGTGTTCAGGTAAATAATTCTGCATTTCCTCATAATCCCATCATGTCTCCTTCATAAACATTTCAATACTTGTTATTGGATAACAAGAACATCTGATTGCTGATTGTATAAAGGACCAAGCATTGTCCAATTATCATACCAAATAGAGACTGATCCTCCCTTGGGTTCCCACCATATGTGTTGTTCATTGCAATCCCTATTGTGAAGCATATTTTTCCACTGTTGAGACCCACCTCTCCACTGTACCAGCAAAGGAATTTGTTTCTTACAATACTTGTTCCAAATAAAGTTTGCCCATAAAGTGTTCTGTGTTCTAAATCTCCACCATAATTTAGCATACATTGCTTTTGAAACATACAACATAGATTTAAAACCTATCCCTCCTTCCTGTTTAGGCAAGCAAACTTTATCCCAAGCAGTCCAATGCTTACTCCTACCAGTGACCTTATTACTCCAAAAGAATTTAGCAAAGATTCTATGTAATTCCTTGACAACACACATAGGAGGAACTATGGCTGAAAGCACATGAATAGGAACACTTTGTAAAACACTAGTAATTAGTACCTCTTTGCCACCATAAGATAACATATTTCCTTTCCAAGCTTGAAGTTTAGTCTTGACTCGCTTAATAAGATCAACATAATGCTCTTTCCTCTTTCTCATATGAGTTATGGGACACCCTAGGTATTTCAAAGGAAAGTGACCTCTAGTAAAACCTGTACACTCCTCCACCTGTTGTATCACTTCAGCTGCTGCATTTTGAGGTAGATAATAAGCACTCTTATCCTTATTGACCTTCTGACCTGATTGGACCTCATACTCCTGCAAAATTGACACTATTTTCTCCAAAGAATACTTATTAGTAGATGCAAATATAATAGTGTCATCTGCATATGAAAGATGATTCAACTTAGCACTCCACTTAGGTAAACCATACCCTACAAATTGACCATCTTCAAATAAAGAATTTAAGGCCCTGCTTAACACTTCTGCTGAAAGAATGAATAAAGCAGGGGACAGAGGATCACCTTGCTTCACTCCCTTAGTAGAATGAAAGAATCCATGTGATTGACCATTAACCAAAACTGAGTACCAGTTATTTGAGATTAATCTCCAAATCAAATCAATAAATACTTCTGAAAATCCCATTTTCCTAAGCACTTTCATCAAAAAATACCAAGATACTCTGTCATAAGCTTTAGCCATATCAAGCTTCATGATAACATTGATAGGTTTACCCCTCTTCCTAATATCAGTAACAATCTCTTGAGTCAGCAACACATTCTCAATGATACTTCTACCCTTAACAAAACCTGATTGATTCGAAGAAATCAATCTAGGTAGAAGAACTTCTATTCTATTATGAACAATTCTGGAGAAGACTTTGTTAATGAAATTGCTCAAACTAATTGGTCTCAGATCTGTAAAATCTTGTACATTTTCCTTCTTAGGTAAAAGAACCAAATTAGTATGAGTAATATATTTAGGAAGAGTGTTACCCCTGAAAAAATCATGCACCAATCTGAGGATATCGTTCCCTACTATTTCCCAACAGCTTTGATAGAATCTTCCCGTTAGACCATCTGGACCACTAGAACTATCGCCATTTAGTTCAAAGGTAGCCCTTCTAACTTCAGTTATATCTGGTAGTTTACAAAGCTCTGAATTTTCTTCCTCCCTAATAGATTCTGGAATATGAGTAAGAAGTGAGAAAGATGTGGCATCTCTATCTTGGGAGAATTGATTGTGATAAAAATTAACTGCTTCTGCTGCTATGTCTTGCTCATTCTCCAACCACGTCCCTTGATTACTCTTAATCCTTTGCAATCGAAGTTTCTTCCTTCTCCCTTTCACAATACTATGGAAGAACCTAGTATTTCTGTCACCATTCTCAAACCAGTCATATCCTGCCTTCTGTTGCCAGAAAATCTCTTCAAAATGAAGATATCTTCTATGTTCAGCTTGCGCTCTTTGCAGTACTTCTCTATTTTCAGCTGTAGGCACCTCATCAAACAATTTTTCTTTAATCTTCACAATATCCTCTCTAATTATGAGTTGCTTAAAAATATCACCATAAGTATCTCTACTCCATTTTGTCAATGCGGATTTTACCTTCTTGATATTCTCTTTGAAATCTAGGAAAGGATTCTGAGAGTCACCGGAGGACCAATTTTGTCTAACAATATCCTTGAAAGAGTCATTCTCAGTCCAGAATTTAAGAAACCTAAAAGGTTTCCTATGTCTGTCCTCAGTAACTTCACACTGTAACAACATAGGAGCATGATCAGAGCCTGTTCTTGGTAAATGTTCCACCTCTGTATGATTAAACCAGTCTTGCATTTGTTGATTGATTAGAACTCTATCTAATTTTTTGAAGATACAATCATTACCAGCCCTACCATTCCACCAGGTGAACGGACTCCCTTTAAATTGTACTTCTGTCAAATCAGAAGATGATATGCAATTCCCAAAGTCTTCACAATCAACATCATTAACTGGTAAACCACCAATCTTTTCTTCTGAATTTAGTACCACATTAAAATCACCCCCAATCAACCAAGGGTTATCCATTCCTGCTGCCATTTCATATATATCCTCCCAAAGGAGTAGTCTTTGATCAGAATTGCACTTAGCATACACTAGAGTAACAAATAAGTTGTTTGTAAGACTATGATGCTTTAATTTCATGGTTAATTGTTGATCTGTATCCTTAATGATGGTAAAATCTACATCATGGTTTGTAAAAAACCAAATCTTGCCATTACAATTTGTTGTAGCATTTGACATCCTCAGTCTCCTTCTATATTTGTTGATATGTCTAGAATCTTGAAAAGGTTCCATTAAGCCAATGAATAAGAAATTATGGAACTTGTGTAGCATTTGCACTCTCTGAAAAGCTTGTTGAGATTTTACTGATCTTATATTCCATATGAATGCCTTCATTGATATTTTTTGGGGGTTTCTCTGGTTCGCTTTGGCTGTACCCTGATAGATTGAATATGCTCTCCATTGCCTTGTTTCTTCCCTTTTCTAGCAGCCTTCAAAATCCTTGGTGACAGATCTGCTTCTGTAGAAACATTCTCCAGTAAATCATCTGACATCTCTGCTTCAGTGATACCTTGAGCTATCTGATTTAAATATGCAGCTTCTGCAATAGGGGTTTCTCCAATATTATGAGATACTATATCATGCAAAACTCTGTTAGGAGATTCCATCCTAATCATCTGTGACTCATCTATCTGCATAGCCTCAGGTATCTCTACCAATGCTAATCTATCATTTTCATATTCAATCTGCTTAATCTCTCCTCCATCTACTAGGCAAATATTGGTACTATTGCTAACCTCTTTCCCATGGTCTGGATTTCCTGGAAGTGCTTGGTTATTACAATTATTGCTGCAACTATCAATAACATGTTCCCCTTTTACTTCTTCTGTAATCTGTATCTTCTCATTTTCCTCTGTTGAGGTCATGTTAACATTTGCTTCTCCTTTGAGCTGCTTTACCTTGTTGATTTCTTGTTGATCAGGTACATTATTCACTGTTGCAGAATTTTTACCCTTGCCCGGACTACTCACCACTGGCGACTTTTCCTTCTGCAAGCTAGGACCAAAAACCTTAGCGACCCAGCCTTTTGTTGACTTGTTACATCCTTTCTCATTATCTTCCTTGTTAGTTTGTTGATGGCTGCTCATAATATTTGTATTGTTACCTTGAGTACTACAGTCTGCTTGCATAATTTCTCCACCAACCAAAGCTTGGAATTTATTAGCTATAACGAGAGGAGATTGTTTGTCACTATTAACAAATATCCTCTTGTCCTTAACCACATTCCAGTTGCCCGGATTTCCAACTACTTTTCCACTTGAAAGCACTTTGGCTTTTCCGGTTTGTAGTCTTGGAATCTGCTTTGGTTGAGTATCCTGCATGATCTGAGTGTTTTGAATATTGTGATTCACATGCTGAAATTTGTGTTCTTCCTTACCTTTTGACTGTTTGAGAACTCGACAATCTTCCCTATCATGTCCTTGCATTTTGCATTCACCACAGTACTTTGGAACATAGTCATATTTGATCTCCACCATAGTAGTTCTCACTTCTCCGGTCTTCTCATCTTCAATATTCATCTTCACCACCTTAGGAAAAGTCCCTTTTAAATTCACCGGTACCTTCACTCGTGCACAACTAGGTCGTGTCTTATTAATCGTTGCTTGATCTAATTGGATTGGTTTACCCACTGCTGCCACAATAGAAAATAAGCATTCTTTTACAAAGAAGGTGGGCAATAGGTTTGGAAAAGATATCCATGCCATAGCCATTGAGGTTTCTTCATTCACTTTAAACCTCGAATCATAGATCAAAGTTCTCATCAGATAGGCATATCCATCCTTGCATGTGATATAAAAAGCACCCTTAGAGATTAGGTTAACGAAATCATCTTGTTGGGATAATCGAATAAGAACATGCTTGTTGCGAAACAAGCCAATTTGACAGCCTCCTTTTATCCCACACTGCTGAGGAATTAAATTCCTCAATTCCTCCATATTCAACCAATCAAAAGTAAATTTACCAATAACCGCATATTGGAGATCTTCAATTTGAGTCATTTGATTCACTTCTTCCTCCGTCCATTTGATTTGAGGAACTCCTTCTACTATAGTGATCTCTTTTCTAAGGGAATCATGAATTGGCTGGACTGTAGATTGATTAATGGTTTTTGCAAAAGATAAATTAATAGGTAAATTAGGAACACAAATAGGATTTAAATTTGGCTTTGGATTGAGAGGCGGAAAATCAGAAAGAGACAAAGAGTGAGTCACCACCGGTGGTGGCTGCCCACCGGCCAATCCAACCATGTGGTACTGTGGCAGTATTAAAGCATAAAACTTAATTTGGTGAGATTCGGAGTTCAACAAATTTCTCAATCTATAAAAAAATAAAAATAAAAAAAGGTTCTAAATTAGTTTTCTAGCACTATATTTTTATTTTTTTTCAAAAAAAAATAATATTAAATTTTCATATCGAAGAATTTAGTAGTGTATGTATATACTTACTCCTGTCTCTTCTTTCACTTCTCTAACGGCTGCCATACATATATCCTCCCCCTACAATTGGTAGAATTCATTAAAAAATTAATTAATTTGCTAGGAACTTCATCGCTAAATTACTAATAACTTTTTTTATAATATATTAGAGTACTAAGTAGAATCATTGACGAATATTACTGTTTAGCAATAAAATTTGTCAATTACAATTTCTATATTTTTAGCCGTTTATATCATTGACATGTTTTTTCTTCAAATCGTACATTTTGTGTATGAAAATAGAAATGGTCCAAAATGATTTTGTCGTTTTTATTTTAATAGAAATATATATATAAATTTTAAAATGCACAAGTTAATTCTTCGAAACTTAATGTATTGACAAATTTCATTTAAAAAGTTTATTCACCTAAATTGTTTTCTTTGTCCCTAAATTCTGATTCTCATTATGAAAATTCTGCTAAGAGTCGAGCGGACGAGAATTTACAATTTAAAATTCAGATAATCAATCAATTAAGCTAATAAAATTTCTTGTTCCGTTAATATATCTATGAATGGAAATGACTCGGAAAAAATGTTAATACTATAAAAAAAAATATGAACACATGCCAATGTCATAACAATTAATAATAAAATAAATTAACAAAAAAGGGGAAAATATAAATTTGTTAAACCTCATCAACAACACCAGTAGGAAGCTTCCAAGTCCCAGTAATTTTTCCAGATTTTTCTTTAACTACCAGTACCTGCCAATGTCATATTTTTAATTAAATTTGAAAATAAATAACTTTAGTACTTCTTAATGTACCTTAAATAATAAATTTGTATAATCGTATAACATATTTAAAGACCTTAATATCTTTAGCATGTTCGAAATCATAAATTTTAAAAAAATAATATTTTTTTCTTAAATTTCATGTCAAGTCAAATTATATCATATTTAAAATTTTAACGAACCTGTCCATCTTGGTCGAGGACGAAAGCACCAATACCAATACGATGAGAAGCATTAGCAGGAAAAGTATGAGGAATTTCATGAGGAATCCAATAAACAAGCATCAAATATGTTGCCTCTGCATGATGATACCAAAATCCCTCCTGCATTAATTTAATTTATCATATTATTTTTTTAATTAATTAAACACATATTTATATGAATTTTAAATAATCTAATGTTAATAATTAATTATTAGTGGAATAATATTTTCATGAATATATTTACCTTTACTGCTGCATTAACAAGATGAGCAAGTTCTATAGGTAACTTAATCCAAACACCCTTCTTTCCCTGACCATCAAAATCAAAGGAAAAATAACAAAAAGAAATTAAAATTAGTGAGATTTTTGTTTTTCGATGACCGATCGGTAGTATAATTTAATTTGTTATAGCAGGTTATTCTATCTACTAAGTAATTATTATGTATTAGGAAGTTCAATTGAGTTTGATGTCAATTGAACAATCATGTCATGCTTACTTTAACTTCAAGTTATTAGCATTAGTTCTTAAGTTCCAAGCTGTTGTAATTTAAATATTTGTTGAGATTCATTCATCCTCTTAAGTGATAATTAGAAGTCCATATAATATCATTTATCATTGATTCTAGGTTAAATTTATCTGCAATTACCTTTTGAGTGATCTTAATATATATAAATATATTTTCTACATGATATATATATAACTTAAACTCAAATATTACGACGGAGTAAATATCAAGTATATATATATTATACATAAATACCTTTAGCCTCCAATGAGAAATGGAAGCCTTGAGCATAGTATGAAATTTAAGAAAATCCATAGGCTCCTCTTTCTTCATGTTCACAATAACTCCTCCATAATTATCTTCAATTGCCTCAAATATTTCCATTTTTATGTCAATTGATGCCTCTTCAAAAGAATCCATTAATTCTGAGCTTTTCAAACAACAAAAGAAAGAAAACACAATTAGGTAAAGAAATCTGAACAATTTAAGTGCTAATCATAATTAAATATAATATTTTTCTTTAAAAAATAGTAAAGATATATACAATCAAATTTGTTGCATGCCCCTCACTACTTCTTAGGTTAGACTCAGTTCCAAAGAATTTTTCCAAGAACAACAAATATATTGTAAAATAAGTGATAGCTTAGTTCGCAAATCGCACCAGATGATATTTAGAGATAAATTCAAAATTTGAATTTTATAAAATATGTTTCGGAATTTACCCTGCACATCCAAAAAAGTAAGAAAGATTTTTTAAATTTGTATATTTTTGACATACCATGAGATTTTGGTGGATATCATGCTATTAATAATAAAATGATAAATTTAAAATTAAATTATTTTTAAATATAAAAATATGTTATTTAATTTTTTTTAACAGATTAACCAAAAGAAAATCGTGACATATAAAATGAAACGATAGGAGTAATATGATTTTGTACCTCAGAGTATATGGTAAAATTGGACATGATTTATTATGAAAATTTTAGTGAGCTGATCAAGTGACACGTGGAGACGCATATGTAAAGCAGTAGAGAAAATAAAGAAAAATTACAAACTTTCATAAGTATATATTTGCAAAATACTAAAAGTATAAAGTTATAAGCAACTAGGAAATAAGTTTTTGTTAAGCTAATTAATATACGTAACGTACCAATTAGCAAAATATATTAGAGATTGATTTCTTCAGCTAGAGTAGCTTGAAAATATTGTAATTATAATGCCCTATTTATACAAGCTGGCTAGATGGAAAAAATACATAATTTTTTAATGGAAATTGAGAAGAAATTTACATGGTCCATCCTATTTTATGTGGCATTTTTCAGATTTCGAGATTCAAACAAGTCTAACTTTTACCATAAATTTTTCATAGATCTTTTAAACATTTTGAATTATCAATTGTTGTGGCTTGTAATACTTTTTACGTAGTTTACAAATATATAAATTTCTTTTCAAAAAAATTGAAGATTTCATGTGCAAATCTCCGGTCAAACTTAAACTGTTTGACTCTCGAAAAACGAAAAGTGCCACATAAATTGGGACAGAGGGACTTTCCTCCGATTTACTTTTACTTGTCCATCAGATATTTCAAACATAGATTTTTATTTTTACTTATCAATACCTTTAATATATTAAGAAAACATAGTTACTTTTTTCCATGTCACTATTAAAAAATCACTATTTTTCTGTTGAAATTCTTCACTAGAAGTATTCGGCGTGAATGTTTCCACAAATATTCTGATTGAATCGGTAGAGTGAAAAAATAGTAATGTTTTCGTATAGAAAAATTAGAAAGTTTCCACTATTTAATTCAATGAAAATTTGTTTCTCGCTATGCATTTTCCTAGTGATCAGCTGGTTCGATAAGAAATAAGTCGGAAAATTATGCTTTATAGCATAAATTTCCCGTGGTGGGGTACTTAGCACTAGTTATTTATTCCCCAAATTATTTTTTAAAATCAATTACTATGAGTATTATAGTAATTATACTTTATCATATCAATCATTATTTTTTTTAAAATATGTAAAATTTAGTATAAACAAATAAAAATGAACGAAGACAATAATAATTTGTATATCACATCATCGGACATAACTAGGTAGTTGTTCATACACGAACAAGAAAGAGCCAATATAAATATGACAAAGTAAATTAGCACCAAGTCCAATAATTAAAGCCGTGTTGATGTGGTACAAATTAAACTATACGTCAAGAAAACGTATGAATATTACGTCCAATGTATATGATATGATGTTAATACAACAATTAATGAAAGAAAGATTAATATGACTATAATCAATGTGAGATGACTATCCATATTTTATGAAGGTCTTTCTATATATAGGAACCTATCTAGCTAATTAATACAACATTTCAATATATATGCTAGGAACTTTTGTTTTGATAGTCAACTAGTATTAATCTAGCAAATATAAAGCAAAAAGTAAAAACTTAATGGAAAATGACGTTAGAAATATTTTATACTGATATTTGGGATCCAAAATAAATCTTAATTTGTTTAGGTTTAGGAGGTATTCTTTTAGAAATTCTCATATATATTAGAGCTATTGTTTTGAGTGAGGTCATATTGAAATCCTTGTTCGTTTGTGGCTTGAGTCCCTGTAACATTTAAATTGATCATATTGCCTATAAAATTGTTCATCAAGTGATCGGTGTTATTGGCGTAGATCTGGTCAATGTTTTCACTTTACAGTATCAATCATTAAGTTTGATTAGTCGTGTTAGCTGCATATATAGTAACTAAAGTTTGATTAGAATCATATTAGTAAGATAAAAACACAATTCAAACAATTATCCTAAATTCCGACGAGAGGGAGTTACTCGGATGGTAAGGCACCCCTCACTTCCAACCCGAAGGTTGCGAGTTCGAGTCACCAAGGAAGCAAAAGGGGTGGAAGTTCCTAGGGAGGGTAAAAAAAAAAAAATCCTAAATTCCATGATTACCCCTCAAAAAGGTTATAGTTGAATGCATGTGCAAAGTCTAAAGGATAAGAGATAAAGTTCCGATTTAAATTTGATAAATTGAGTATTAATGGTTGAGAGGATAAATCATAGATATAACAAAACTAACAAGAGATTATTAAGATAACCCTTGTTTCCAACGATCGATATCGATAATTTGAAGATATCTCCAAACAAGACATATGGCCTAAGTCAAGAATCTTGCACAAATAATGAAGATAGCTTGAAAGAATGAAAAGTAAAAGATAATTTCTTGTATGCATGTGTTGTGTTTTTGACAAAATTGATGATCTCACTATTTATATAGGGATCATTTTCTAAGAATTGATTGTCAATAATAATTAAAAGCGGAATGACCTGGGAAACCATGTACTTGACTCCGTTTGTTAGTTAGATCTTTCTACTTATCAATTTGTCAACTAAACCCCTAAATTCATCATAACGTAATATTTTAAGCCCTTTTTTTATCTGACTAGTGTGTGTGAAGTACAATTGCTTACACGTGGACTTTCATGTCATTTTTAATGACATGTAAGAAATTACATGTTAAAAATGAAAAAAAATCAATTAAGCCACTTTTGTAATTTCTGGAAATTTTAGATAAGCATTTAAAAAAAAAAAAAATCCAAATAAACATGTTCTTCATATTTATTCCAAATTGAACACTAAATTCATATCAAATAGATGAGATTTTTCCCCATTTGACTTGAAAATTCAAATACAAGTTCACCACCACAAATTCAACTAATCCCAATCACAATTTCGAATCAATTTCACAAATTCACAAGACTCATTTGTTATTTTTCAAGCTTTCTCTAACTTATCAATGGAGTTTTAATTTTTCAATATCCACCATTATCCTTTGTGTTAATCCATTCTTAGACCTCTTTTTTGAAGCCTAAAAAAACAAATAATAATCTCAATACTTTTAGGGTGGGCGGCTGATTTGTAATGAAAAAGAAGTGTGGGTTGAGAAGAAAGTGGATGAAGGAAAGAATGAAGAGGAGGAGAGTGAGTGTGGTGGATGAAATTCCAAGAAGAAGAAGAAGAGAGAAAGGGGGCTGGGGACAGAGGAGAGAGGGATGGGGGTGGGGTGGGAGAGGAATGGTTGAGGAAGATGGGTTTTTTTTTAAAAAAATTGATAATTATTATTTTTATTTAAATTTTTTAAATGTAAAATACCTTATTTATTCGCTGTCAAACGCGTGTTATCACGTAAATTTCCAACTCAGCATTATCAATGCCACATAAGTTCGGTCAATGGTCAAAAGGATTTAAAATATTGTGTTCTGATGAATTTAGGGGTTCAGTTGACAAATTGATAAGTAAAAGGTCCAACTTACAAATGGGGTCAAGTACAGAGGTTTCCCATGTCATTCCGCCATAATTAAATCTCATAACTTATGATAAAATAACCTAACAAATGACATTTAAGAATAATGCGTGACACACTCTAGCTCAATTGCGTTGCATTTTCCGCGACTCTTTTTATCCTTTTTAATTAAAATCACTTCTGACTCTCTGTTTTCTTTAATTTAACAAAGAAAAAACCATACATGCATCGATAAAAGTCTATAGAGGCCACTTGACATGAAAATGCAGAGAAATTAAAGGCGTTTTGGGTTTGGAATTACGTACAAGGAATATTGAGGTGACTCAATATAGTAAGTAAAAACAGATGGGAAAAGAGGTTCCATTATGAGTCGTAATTAATAGTTATTGAAGTTGATGAACCAAGACATGTAAACGGGACTTCGTCTTGGTTTTTGTAACTTTAATTTCCACGTTATCTTGTGTATGTCACAATCTAATACACGTCGTTTGGTAGTTAATTAGATTTATGTTGGTATTAGTAATGTAGGATTTGTATTAATTATTTTATCTTCTATCCTGCATAAAATAATGTATAATTTACATAAATCTCATAGTGTTGAGAGTTAATTACATTATTTCCCTACTATTTTCCAAATTACAAAAATCTCTTAAAATTTATGAATTCCGGATACAACACAAATTCCGGATACATCACTAGACTTTCGGATACATAGGGAACGGATGTATCCGAGAGGGAAAGAATGTATCAGAGAAGGGATAAGACATTCGGATACATAAGGAAGGAATGTATCCGAGAGGGGAAGAATGTATTAGAGAGGGGAATGATGTATCCAAGAGGGAAGGAATATATTAGAGAGGGAAGGATGTATCCGAGAGGGAAGAAATATATTAGAGAGGGGAAGGATGTATCAGAGAGGGAGATAGATATGTATTAGCGAGAGCGGAGTGATGTATCCAAGAGAGGATTTTTGAAATTTTTTAAATAGTAGGAAATTTTAGAGATTATGGTAAAATAAAATGTGTATTAAGGTAATTCTTCCTAAAGTAATACATATATTCTTTCATAACTTATACATATATTAGTTATGAGAGTTTCAAAATTGTCGACCAAACGTCACCTGAATAACACAAACGTTGTATTATTTTCTATCTACCTCAATGTCGTATAAGTTATATGAAAATTAATAAATGAATAACACTAACCTTATCCAGCTACCAATGACCCCTTAATTTTTTTTTTTTTTTTTATCTATATACGTACGTATATATAAGCATGGTTAAAGATATAATTCTCTTTGAAATTGTACATAATTAATTAAAAATGTGGAGAATATTTTTATAGACAAACCTTTTTTAAAAAATAAATTGTAATGCATGTTATTTTTAATATACTATACTAAACTAAACAGTGAAATAATACCATCATAACCGACCGATCTCTACATTACTGATAAACATTATTGTTATACACTTTATTAAATGACCCTTAAAAGTGGTAATGAAATGTTGTTTGTTAATCATTTGAATTAACAAATGTTGTCACAATATCATTTCTTTTAAAATGGAGGGAGTAATCAATTTAGAGTTATCGTGAGAAAGTGAATATGATGCAATTTGAAGAAATAAAATTAATTATTGTATGCATCAATATGACTAATTAACACTGGAAAATTTCCTAGGACTTTCTGAACAATTTCAGAGAAAAATGACCCTTGAGTATAATATGAAAACTAAAAATAAATACTTCTTCTTTCGTTTCGATTAGTTGTCACATTATACTTTTCGAAAATTAGTTTAATTAATTTTTTAGGCTAAATTAAATTGAATTAGTTTAATATTTTAAAATTATAAATTGCAATTTTTTTCATATTAATATAATGAAAAAATATATCTTAAAATGTTTGTCAAAATTCATATCGTTTGACTCTTAAAAGAAATTGTGACAAGTATTTCAAAACGGAGGAAGTACTTGCACTCTCTCAATTGAAGTGCTTCTTTTTTTTTGTCATTCTCAAAAAGAGTGTTTTTTCTATATTTAGTAAGTTTTTCAATTTCAATGTCCTACCTGATAAGTTTAAGATCACAGAATTTTAAAAACTAAATACATTTTTAATTAAAAACACATTATTCAAATTTTCTTTATTTCTTAAACTAGTATATGTACCCGTGCGTTGCGCGGTTAGTTGATAAATGTAATCATAAATATTGATTTATTGATAATTTTAAAATTTAACTTGTTATAAATATAATATTGTTAAGAGAATGTTAATTTGCAAATTGAGATGTTATAATATAATATTTAAGTAAATGAATCAATATATACGCTTAAGTCATTGTCTAAATTTGACAATAATAATATAAAGTTAATTTTCTATTACCATTGCTATTGAAGAAATAGCGACAAAATTGAGAAGTTCTTTAGCATTATCAATATCAACAGATAATGACTAAGCACTTGATTTTGAGATTTTTTCATTTTATCTCTACTTTTGTTTATAAAAAAAAAAAAAATTAAAATTCAAGTTATCACTAATGTAAAACAAAAAAAAAATCATAATTATGTAAATCGTAATTATGTCTTACATAATCATGCTATTATTAAAGAACATCTGAAACGAACACGTTAATAATTTCATAAAAAAAGAGATAATATCTCTCTCTCTCTCTCTCTATATATATATATATATATATATAGATATAGATATATAATTTTATAATATGAAAAATAATCGTAATATGTAGTGATAAATCATTTTTCTATACTGACAAATTCTCTAAACTTAATCGATACATTATACATTTAATCTAGATATAATAAATAAAACCTACATAATTCAAGAGAAAAAACCTTAACAAAATAAGTTAAATTAAAGCAATGTATAAGAAGTCCCACAACTTTTTATAGTCAAATTTATGTACAATCAAACTAAGACGCTTAATTAATTGAGAATAAATTAAAGTAGTTATTTCCACTTTGATTCTCTTGGGAATATATATGTGGATGACTAAGAAAGTAGATTCTGCATCAATTAATTAAAGTTCTTTTATGAGAATCCACGAAGCCATTTAAAGTAAGTAATGGTAATAATTCATATGGATTTCAAGATACGGAGAAGGGTCTAAAATGCCCCTTAACTATTTGAATTGGTACAAAATTATCTCCATTCATCTTTGGGCCTCCAAATACCTCAGACGTCAATCTGTTGGCTCAAAAATACTCTTATGTCTAACGGATCATACTCATAAGGTGGATGGAGGGCAAGTTTGTACCAAATCCCATAGTTTGAGGGCATTTTTGGCTCTTTTTTCGTTAAAATAATTTGAAATTACTTACTATATATGAGCTCACATACTTGAGTTGATTTTTAATTTCATAGTAAATTAAAAATAAAAAAAGGTTAGGCATCTACTCTCTACACTCCCACCCTCCCCCACCCCCACCGCCCACCCCTTCACTTTCTATCTCTTCCATTTTTTTGTAAATTTGGATCGTGTTCACCATTTTTTCTTCAATTTATGACAAACAAGAGAGAAAAAAAGGAGGAAATAATGATGACACTCATATGTAAATAATTAGTTCAATAAAAGATGATTTAATTAAGCAAATATGTACGAATACTACTTTTTTTTTTTATATGTACCTAAAATTCAAAATAAAAGAATAAAAATAATCATTTCTCCTATCCCAACCCCCATCCCACCATGAAAATAATACAAATTAAAAGAATATAAACATGTGAGTTCATTTCAAGTTTGAGTCCCAGATATCCTAATTAAGAATAAAAGATTGGAAAAAGGAATAAAAAGAGAAAATGAACAAGACATTTGGATAATTGGTAGAAAATTTAATATTTATAAAAATAATAATTTTTTTAGATGGACAACCAATCGGGGTGAGTAAGGATTTTAGTTGGATCCTCATTTATGAGTCGAGTTATAATAAATTGGGGGTTGATTTAAAATATGTCAATAGGAAGATATCATGAAATTAATTATTTTTTCAATAATATTTTCAAGTGTATCGGATCAAAGTATGAATTATGTGGTTTTATAAAAAAATTAAAATTTGGTTTTTATTATTTAGTTGAGAAGAGTTTAAATTTGGACCAATCATATTAAGCAACATAATAAATAAATATTTAATAATTTTATTTTAATGGAGTTATTAAAAATAAGGGCAAATATGAGCCAAAAGATTAACATTGAGGGTATATTTGAGCCAAAAGGTGGACGTCAGGGCTATTTTAGAGTCGAAAGGTGGATGAAGAGTAGTTTTGTACCAATTCAAATAGTTGGGGGGCATTTTAGGCCCATTCTATGTTCAAGATATTACTTAGAGAGGTAAATGATGCTAATTGCTCTTTAGAACCATATTTAACAGGAAACTACACAAAATATATTATTATTGATGCTAATTACATGCTGAAATAATAGTTTTTGAAATTACTTTTTTTCCTAAAAAAATATATGTATTTGATAGAAGAGATACATGTATATTTTGATATATGCGAGTCAAATTAGGTGAAATTTGTTCCTGATACACTGTATCTAAATATGATTCACATGTATTTGGGATATGTTGATTCTTTCACTCGTCTCTGTCCTCTCTCGCTCGCTTCATACCCTCTCTTCTCCATCTCCATCTCTATCTCTTTATCTCTATTTTAGAATGTAATTGAGTGTTACAATATCATGTATTTGGGTATTCACTATCAACTTCATGTATCTGTGCATTGAAAATCAATTTCATTAGTGTATCCAGTATCAAATATTTAGTGTATCCATGCACAAATACATATAAATCTAATGCCAAATATACATGTATCTAGCATCAATATATGCAATATACATTCATTAGCGTATCCATACACAAAATAATTATTTATACATATTTAATAAACTTTTTAATACAAAATATACATTATTAAGCAAAAGTTACTGAGTTTGTGACAACTAAAAATAATAAAAAGAAGATTCCTATCGATAATGTGATGAAAATTATTAAGTAGATGGCACATAAATATTGGCTAAATTTGCTAGGTAGTGTCATAAAGATGTTGTTTTGTAATACAATGGGCAGTTCATAGCAAAATTGTCTTCAATATTCGTTCACTTCCAATTAGATCCAAAGAAACCTCACACAAGTGTGCCTTGTCATTCATCCGGTCTCTTGTAATTGCTATCAAATTCTTTGTGAGTGAGGATACTTTTTATTTTGGGAGTCTTACATGAGCTGCTCTCGATTCTGCTCTGCTTTATACTAAGAGAGTGTGGTTGGGTCTGACTCCGTTATAAGGCTAGTACGCCGAGCAACAAATATAGTTTTAGAAAAATATTTAGTATTTTTTGAGAAAAATATTACTATTTCATATGATTTTATGTGATATCGTTTTACTTGGCTAAAAAATTCTTAGATATTTGTGTGAGTGTAATTTTATTAATGATAAAATAGAAATTTGATTTTTTTTTATCATAGTAAGATGACATATTTTTTTGAACAACTAAATGGAAAGGATGTCATGTAAAATCCGTGTGATGATCTTTTTTGGGAAAATTATGCTAAATAACGAATATTTAGTCTATATTAGGTACTATAGCCACAATTTAAGAAAATTGTAATTTGCGACTACAGTTTTCCCAATTCTTGCTATTCGCCTGATTTGTATAAATCTAGAATTTGTATGATTCGGTTCCAGATTGTATAAATTCAAAATTTTGTACATACTTTCCGTAGCTATTTGTATATGATTTACGAAAAAATTATAATAAATTACCTTGTTTATATATTGACAAGCGAAATATACAAACGGAGTTTTGAAAATTTTCTAAATATATAAATACACAATGTATATATACTTAACCTATTTGTATATTCGCATGCAAAATATACAAACGTACATAAATATACAAACTGCAACCTCCATAGCAAACGAAATTATAGCTATAAAGTCTTATTATGTCTATTATGTTTGTTATTTCTAAAATTTTCTCTTTTTTCTTTTAATAAAAAAATTGGAGGTAGAGAGAGGGAAAATGTGGAGGGAATTACAATGTGTGGAATCACCCCTCACGAACAAAGGGAGAGTTCATATAATCAACCAACCAATTGATTGTTTTTTTACCTCCAAAAAAAAACATTGTGTGTTGATTTTATTTTTTTGGTTTTTCACCCGGTGTCCGATACCTACATTGGAGCCCGACTAAATTTGGATTCGCACCGGAAAGTCTTACATTGGGGGTAAAACGCTCTCTAACAAAAGCGACTCCATACCCAAGGGGGCTCAAACCCGAGACCTCTTGATTAAGAATGAATGAATATTTATCACTCCACCACAATCCTCGTTGGTCATTGTATGTTGATTTTTATTAGTGAGAAAAATAGTGAGAGGGTGAGTTGTAAGGAGTGTAAATAGAACACGTCAGAGAAGAAGAAATCAGGTGGACAAGAAGATCCACTAATAAAAATGGTGGTGCAAATTTAATATTCCATTTTCTCTTCTGTCTGTTTGTTCCTCAAAACCCCATATTAGTACTACTAAAGAATCTCCATAAGAAGGAAGAAAAATTGGAACTTTATGAAAGTGAATGAATTAACTGAAAAGAAACAAAAATATCAAACTGAGTTGCCAAGAGTGCACGCCAAGGGTTTGTTCTTTTTACAGCTTTCTTTTTTAAGCATTAGAAGAGCAAAGCAAGTGACCTAACAATTTGTTTGTGGTCCACAAGAATTTGGTTAAAGATTGATTGACAATTTAAGAGAGTTCTGATTCTGATTCTTGTTGTTGTGCTTTTCTTCTTGCTGCTCATTTTGTAAGTGATATTGCTCTCTTGAAAGTATTATATTTTGGTAAGTGGGGTGGGAAAAGTTTTTACTTTTTTCTTCTTACAATTGCTATGATGGGATTTGTGTGAAAAACTTTAGAGTGATAGTCCAAGATTGACTTTTTTCCTATTTTTGTTGTTAACAGAACCTATTATTCCCTTTTTCTTGGTTAACATGTTCATTTGGTTTTCACTGACTCTCAATTATTGATGTCTATGTTTGTATTGTCTGCTGTTTTTGATCAAGAACTTGCTTATTCTGGTAAGTGTGAGGTTTATGGTTCGATGGAATGTTCCTGAATAGAGGAATGGATATAGGGGGTTACGAAATTGAATCAGAATGTGAGATTGGGGAGTAGTTAATTGACTACTATCCTGACTGAATGAAAATGTGTCAAGGGGATGCAGTATTTAGTTCCTGGAGATAGGGGTTGATGAATTTGAACATGTAAAGGGAAGAAATTTTCCATCTAGCTGTGGCTGTTTGAGCAAATTTGAGTGATCAATTAAAGATAGCTGGGAAAGAATAATGGAAAGAATAATGGTTAGGTAATGAAGTAAATTTTGGGTATTTACATGACCAAATTTATCACTGGCATAGTTGGGCAGTAGTACTAGTATTTCTCCTTCAAATTGCTCGGAAAATGTAAAATGTTTTAATGGCTACCATGTACAACTTTTTTGTATAAATACATTGGTTATCTTTACTTGATTCTTGATGCAATAGCTCTTTCTTAACTACCAGCAGTGAAAGAGTTGAAATTTGTCTGTTGCTGGCTCTAATAAACTTTTTTGATCTCTTTATTGGCTCATGTTCAGGTTATATACCATAAATGGCGGCAATGTTGGCTTCTCAAAGCTGTTATTGCCGCAGAGGAGAATTGATAAATCATGGAAGCAATGTAAACAATCTAAGTTTTTCAGGCTCAATCTCTATCCTTTTTTTGTCGAAATGTGATAGAGAATCTGGTAAATCACCTAGAAAGATTCATCGGCTTAAAGTGCAAATGCAACAGACAGAGTCCCCTGAAAAAGTAGGTATAAATGGTCGTCCAGTTAAAATGGTACCTACAAGTGAAGTGACAAAGAGAATGGCACCATCTGTAAATGGTTCCACCCAGAGAATCAATGGGGCAAATCTAGTTAAGCGGGTTCCTACTCCAGCCCCTGCAAAGAAACAAAAATCTAAAGAACTTCTGCCTGCTGAAGATCTAAAGGTTTTACCTTCAGATGAAGGTTTCAGCTGGGCTAATGAGAATTATAATTCCATCCAAAGAAGTATAGATGTGTGGTCCTTTGTCCTTTCGCTACGGGTGCGTGTTTTCTTGGACAACGCGAAATGGACATATGTGGGTGGCTTTACTGAAGATAAACAGGTTGGTTTTTCTCTTTTCTTTATTTAATTTGCATTGATATTTAAGGGTAACCCGGTACCAAGTATGGTGCAAATATCATGCAATGATACGCTCTTATCCCTTCTTCGTCTTATCGGATTATGTGATTCTATGAGCACTATGAGTAATGAGCTTTGTACCTGCAGAAAGTGAGAAGAGGTGGAACAGCTTCATGGTTAAGAGAATGTGTGCTGCAGCTTGGTCCTACATTTATCAAACTTGGGCAGTTATCCTCTACTAGATCTGATCTATTTCCTCGAGAATTTGTAGATGAGCTTGCTAAGTTGCAGGTATAGCTTACCTTCTTTCTGAGAAAGAGAACATGATCTCCTCAATTACTTGCACAATTGCCTTTGTATTAGTTCACACTGAATTATGCTAGCATTGGCTGTGATTTCGTATTGCTATGTAATCATTCAGGACAGAGTACCTGCCTTCTCCCCCGAGAGAGCAAAAGAGTTTATTAAGAAGGAGCTGGGAGTTCCAGTTGATATTTTGTATAAGGAGTTTGAAGATCAACCCATTGCAGCAGCTAGTCTTGGTCAGGTGTTTGGGTTATTTATATTTTCTTTTATATCTTTAAAGTGAACTGTATTCTTTTAGCTCTGATTTCTTAAAAAATATTATCTAGTCCATCAGCTTTGTTGAAACGAAGCCCATCAACTTTGATGAAATGAAGCACAAAATGGTTACCTTTTAGATTGTAGCCAGACTTTAGCAACCTGGTCTTCCATAATACTGCATGTAATTCGTCCTGATTTTTGTTTGTAAAATGTCTTAGGTGCACCGGGCTATCTTACATAGTGGAGAGAAAGTTGTTGTAAAAGTTCAGAGACCCGGGCTAAAGAAACTATTTGACATTGATCTGAGTAAGTATTATGCACTAAAAATGCTAGCCAATCGTATTTACTGCTTACTGAGTTTAATATTCTCTTTTGATTCAGGAAATTTAAAGTTGATCGCAGAGTACTTTCAGAAAAGTGAAACTCTTGGTGGTCCAACTCGCGACTGGATAGGAATATATGAAGAATGTGCTAAGTAAGACAGAATATTCTAATCCGTGTTCTTACAAAAGCTAGACGCAGTGGCAATCTAAGTTGCGCGGACTCTTCACTTTCGATGCCGCACCCGTGTCGGATTCTCCAAAAATACCCTACTTTTGGTGAATCTGACACGCACCCCTCGACATTTTTGAAGAGTCCGAGCAACATAGGTGGCAATTGCTATAAGAAGTAATTATGTCCACTTTGTGCTATTTACTCAACCCACTTTCTTTCTAGTCTACCAGAATATATTGAACCTTCTGTCAAAATTACAATTTTTCCCTTCAGCAAAACTAAGCTGACGCCAGATATACAATTATTTCTTTAGCCTGACCTGACGTTTTTACAAGGAATCACCTCTCTTCTATGAACTTCGAGTCTGTAACTACTGTTAACTATCTCCTGCACAACCTTATCTCTTGCTGAATATGATGAACAATTCAAACCTTTCCTTTCATTCTAGCTAAGACATACAACTGGTGCTGAAGGAAGTGATATTATATAGTCCTTGAATCCCTTCCATTAATATCTTGATGTGTGTAGAATAACACTGTTTGGTTGAGCTGAAAAGGGGAAACAATTGAAATATATTACAAAATGGACAAAGGGTTCGAGATATCTCATTTGTTTTATAACCTTACAAAAGGTGTAGAAGTAAAGGTTGAAAGGGGGCGCAAACTGAGAGGGAAAATGTTTGTGTGTGTGTGTTGGGAGGGGAGGGCTGTAGGCTTGTCCAAAGGCTGTACCCACCTTTAAATATTCTTGGCTTTTTCCTTCCTCCACCTATTGTTGTAAATTGTTTTTAGTAACTTCAGTGAAGATAGTGGCAGAGGAACCCCTAATGGACCTAAAGCCTTACAACCAGAACCTTAAAGGTAAAGGTCAGGCGCTCCTTCCTTGGTGAAACATCTCATTCCACAATGGGAGGTCCATAAGACATATCTTTCAAACACATCTGTTAAAGAATGACAAAAGTCCCACATTGGTGGTTAATGAGATGGGTGGACTCCTTATAAGGCTTGGGCAATCCTCCTCCCTTTGAGCTAGCTTTTGGGGTGTGAGTTAGGCCTAAGACCTAATTTAACAGGGCCTATCTCACCCAAATTTGGGGCCCCCAAAATCAAAAAATCGTCCACGCATCAGATGCTAAGCACTGGTTGTGAGGTGGGGTGTTAAAGAATGACAAAAGTCCCACATTGGTTTATGAGATGGTGGACTCCTTATAAGGCTTGGGCAATCCTCCTACCTTTGAGCTAGCTTTTGGGGTGTGAGTTAGGCTTAAGGCCTAATTTAACAACATCTATGCTTTTGGAGTTTTTATTATATGTCCTTCTTTTCTTGTATTTCAAATCATTGTATAGAAGTTCACGTGTGATTTAATCACATATAATATTTAAAAAATTCCTAAACATCATGGAAAATAGAAATTGAGAGTCTCTTGTGGTTACGAAGTGGTAATAAGCACAATAATTTGAGAAGTCAACTTTGCCATTGACTTCAACTAATTATCTGTCAAGATACTTGATGTAGTTTTTAAGTTTTATATGAATCTACACTGCTTCAATTGCATATTTGCGGAAAAAGTACTAGCTAATTCTTAATTCAATTTTCAGTTATATGATAAGCTTAATACCAACAAATAAATGACGGGATGATACTTTAGTTTCTTGTTCATATGTAGAGATAAGACTCTATAGTGATTCTATGCGTTCACTTGAACTTTATTCTTCTTCTTTCTTCTTGTGCATTTATGTGTCTTATGTACTTGCTCGATAAAATAGAAACCTTACAGCATACTTACTACGTAGAGTCCTAGATTTTCTTCTACACAAGATATCTGCTTCTTTTTCTTTCATCTATTTTTTTTTTTGCATATAAAGATCATCTATTTCTTCTAGTTACAAATTTTATTGATTAGAAAAATGCTAAATGTGTATTTTCTTGCCTTCACCCCCCCTCCACTCCCCATCTCCCTTGATTGTCTGTCATACTTCCAATTTCTTTCCTGGCTTCAATTTTTTCACATTATGTAAAAGGAGAGGAAGTTTTAGAAAAGAAGTTTCTGTAGAAGGTAGAAAAGTAGCTATAGGATGGAAGATTGTACCGAGACAATGTGACCTCAGAGCCTATAATGGTTCAGAAGTCAAACTTCTGGAATACATTCTGTTATCTGTCAGACTTTGATTCTTAGTTAGAGCTGCTTTACTGAGTATTTATATATCCACTGCTTATTTCCAGTATTGTCTCTCATAAGCTTATTGCTTATTCAGTCTTCAATAAATCACCATTTGGTTAATATTTAATTTTATTCAATGCTAAACAATGTCTAAACAGCAACCTTCTGATAAATAAGAAATGAGTAGAATATATTTCAATCTGCTAAACTTTGTCCTAATGAAAATTTCAGGATATTGTATGAGGAAATTGATTATATAAATGAGGGGAAGAATGCTGATAGATTTCGTCGGGACTTTCGGAACATAAAGTGGGTCCGAGTGCCTGTATGTTTCCTTCCGAGTTCCAACCCAAACCATATATTGTTTCTTCATTTGATTTTCCTTTATGTTGTTTTACATTAGCCGTTAATCAGTTAGCCCTTATTTCATCAATCATTTTGTGTGTGTGTGGGGGGGAGGGGGGGCAAATGGGCAAATGCTAATAATAGCTACATGTGGATAAAAGCAAGTTGTATGGAGTAGGATTCAAGTAGAAAATAATTAGTGCATATCATGGCTGATTCAGTTCCTATTCTGGTAAAAGAAGAGAAATGGAAGGTGTTTTGAAGACAAAATCAGATCAGTCCATGATGTGAAATGGAACTGCCTGGAGACTTTAGTTTTTTGGTGTAAACAGAACTGTATAGAGGAAATAGAGGAGTTAGTAGAATTTCTAGGAGCTTTGTAAAGCTAGAGTCTACTTGCTTTGTAACTTGTTTCTGATGGTGGCCAGCATTCCCAATGCTGAAGAATACAACATTACTAATCCTCAAAAGAAATTGAACAGGTTCTGTTCCTACTACAGAAAACCTTATTTATTTATTTTCCTTTCCCAATGTAGTTGGTGTACTGGGACTATACAGCAACAAAGGTTTTGACTCTGGAATACGTTCCAGGTTTCTCTCTTTGCTTTGTCCTCCTTTTTGTGTAATAAATACTTTCATTCAATTTATCCTGCTTAAGATTCCATTACCTTAATGAACAGGAATAAAGATCAACCAGTTGGATATGATAGATTCACGGGGTTATAGCCGATCCCGAATTGCATCTCGTGCCATAGAAGCCTATTTAATTCAGGTGAGTTAGTTAATTTGCACTCATTCTAAAATCTTTTGGAAAGATGCTAATCAGTTGGGTTAGATGTTATTCCTTTGTATCTGATACTCTTTTCCTGGCCTTACCTTGTGCAGATACTGAAGACTGGTTTTTTCCATGCTGATCCACATCCAGGGAATCTTGCAATTGATGTTGACGAAGCTTTAATCTATTATGATTTTGGTATGATGGGAGACATCAAGAGTTTCACAAGAGAGAGATTACTGGGGCTTTTTTATTCTGTCTACGAAAAGGATGCAAAAAAGGTCAGACTAGTGCTTCTTTTTTGTAGTAGCACAATTAGGAACCAAATGCATTGTGCTACAGTAGTCTTAGTACAAGCTGGTGCGAATATACCTGCTACCGTTGGGATCCCTGCACACACTATATTTTCTTCATATTTATTGAAATTCTTTGCTTTTTGTGAGTGTTGTTATCCTGCTGTCTCCATCAAGAGGTATGCTTAGGTGCTTCATTCTTTCAGGTTTAATACAGCCATAGCTTGGTCCAAATGTAATTTATATGATCAACTAAACATTTGAGGTCAAAATTCTTTCTAAGCTAAACCCAAAATAAATACTCTTGTATGATTGTGTCATCTCAAGTAGAAAACATTCTCCTTCCATTTTCAACAATTGACAATATAGTAATTCTCTGAAACAATTAATCAAAAAGATTCCCAGTAATATGGTTTCAGCTTCATATGTTTAGTTGAAGGAATCCGTTGCTCATAAGGATTAACGGCTTCCTGGAATGATGTAACAGTAAAGTACTATTTTCATAAACATGAACATAATTTCCTTTCTGGGAGAGCCTGCTACATGAACTCATTAATTCTAAATTACTTACAATGCTAGAGAGAATAGTAAAGTTGTTGTATTTAGGGTAAGTTGTGCAGTGAAGGATGATTTAGAAGTGATTAGATATATTCTTTTAAAAAGTAACTACTCAAAATTTCTATGACTTGTCTAGTTAGTTGTTTTCAGTTTTTGACTCTCTCGGCAAGTAGTTCTTTTTTTTTTTTGATAGCCAAGAAATCCGTCTGTGACCCACCCTTTGGACCAATCATAGTCTTCTAAACTCGGTGGATAATGGGCCCGCCCCTCTCGGTGAGCAATTCTTATAAGACAACCAACCTTTTTGCTCATGCTCCACTTGTGTTTACCACCTGTCACCTGCCTCAAAGCAAGACAAATATTGATTGTAAATTCCTTCCACTTGTGATCATTGTTGCGGCATTTAAACTCAGAAGAAACAATCTAATCCATCTCTTAGTATCTGGCAGCCAGAAGCATTATTGTGCTTTACATTAAAATATTTTGGAGTACAGAGAGCTAATTCTCTGTGTATATTAATAAGATAAATATTATGTCTACACAGGTTATGCAAGGGCTTATTGATCTGGAAGCACTTCAGCCTACAGGAGACATGTCAGCTGTATGTAACATATCCTGACCTCAAAACCCTGCAAAGAAAAGGAAGAAAATCACCAATGAATTTAAAGCCTTATCTAAGACTAGCTATCTATTGACTTACATCTTTTTGTTCTTCTTAGGTGAGGCGATCTATTCAGTTTTTCTTGGATAACTTGTTGAACCAAAGACCAGATCAGCAGCAGACTTTGGCTGCAATTGGTGAGGTATGCAGAATTTGCAATTTTCTGTAAAAAATAGCTAAGTTTATCAGTAATTTTGGTATCTTTTAGGATATTGAGGAGAATAAATATGTGGTGGACCATATTTGATTCAAATATTTGTATGATACACTTGTTTAAGGAGGTGTTTATGAAGATTGGCCGTAGTGTCTCATGGCTGCCATGTTTTCTTGAAACTCACCTTGCCAAGATCCTAAATTGTCTTCTGGAAAGTCTATATCACAATATTGAAAATTGATTTAGGAAATTAGACTGATATATTTCATTTTTTTTTAATAAATGTGTACGGATTTGCTTTTCAATATCTTCTTAACTCACTGCCATGGAACTAAAGGTTATCTTAATGGCTGAAGAAATCTGTAATCTCAAGCCTCATGCATACTTCTTTGCATTTTTCTTCGTCCATCCTTAATATAACAGTATATTACTCGTGAAGAACTTGAGAGGTTGTTGATAACTGTCAAGGATTAGAGAACTTAAGAGGTGGCTAATAATATGGAATTTAGTTTTCCAACTGTTAGCTGCAAACAAACTAACAAATAAGCAAAAGAAATAAGGCATGTGGGCATTAATATTAATGATTCTGAATCATCAGCTTAAGAAATGAATCTTGGGCCTAACTCAACCCGAAAACCTAGCTCATGAGGGGAGGATTGCCCAAAGACCATATAAGTCGATCAAGGACCCCTTATCCCACTGATGTGGGACGCCAACGTAGAGGAAGTGCCGTAGTCTGTTAAATTAGCTTCTCACTGTGTGTTGAAACCACATTCGCTATACTTTTCAACTGACTTGAAAAAACTTGTACTCAAACAATTGCACTGCAGTAATACTGAAATTTAAAGAAGTAGAAAGTTAGTTTCACTTCAAACTATCTTTTTGCGTGTTTCGCAATGTAACAAGAGGAAGATAATGCAGGATTTGTTTGCTATAGCAACTGATCAACCATTCCGTTTCCCTTCCACTTTTACCTTTGTGCTCAGGGCATTTTCCACACTAGAAGGTGCGATCTCTCTCTCTCTTTCTCCCTCCCCCTCTCTCTCATTCTGAAAAGCAAGGGAACATTCATTAGTTAAATATAAATGTCAAGATCTTGACTTTTAACAGTCTAGACTCTTGATATTAATTCCCTTTTTGTCAGTTAGCATTTTTGTGGCTATGATGTTAAATCCACTTACAGATCACTGAACTGAATGTTTCCATTTCTTGTTGCATTCTTGCAGGGATTGGCTATATATTGGATCCTGATTTCTCCTTCCCTAAGATTGCAGCACCATATGCACAGGTTGAAAGATTGTCAAACAACTAACCCGTCTAACAATCAAATCTTAGCCCCTTATGCTCTAAAGTTATTCAATCTTCCCTGCAGGAGCTCTTGGACTTGAGACAGCAGCAGCGCAGTGGTCCACAACTTGTTCAGGAAATAAGGAAACAGGCTAATGATGTATCCTATCAAACCTTTGCTTAACAATTTCTTGTTTTAAGATCCGATCAAATAAGCATGACTGATGTATATACCATCTAATGTGAAATACTGCCAGGCACGGACATCCACCATTTCCATGCCTTACAGAGTTCAGCAGATAGAAGAGATCGTTAAACAGCTTGAGTCCGGAGATCTGAAACTCAGGGTTCGGGTCCTCGAGGTAATTAGTCTCATACAAATCACTTCTCACTTTCTAATACTTCTCGGAAAATTTGTCTCATATAAATCATTTGTCACTTTCTAATACTTCTTGAAATTGTGATCTTTTCAAGTCCGAGAGAGCAGCTCGAAAAGCTACAATTCTTCAAATGGCAACCATGTACACAGTTATAGGGGGCACCCTCCTAAACCTTGGTGTCACTTTTACCAGTCAAGGCAGTCAAATGTTTGCAAATGGATCTTTTATTGGTGCAGGTGAGTTTTTAAGGACTATCTTCAGGTTTGATGAATTTGAATTGCACTTGTTTTTGCTGCCAAAAATTGACCTTATCTTTCTGTATGCAGGTGTTTTCCTGACTCTCTTGATTAGGTCTATGCAAAGAGTGAACAAACTTGATAAATTTGAGAAAATGATTTAAGCCATTATACATTCCCTTCTCCCCCACACTTTTTTTTTTTTTTTGGCTTCATTTTCACTTTTTTTATTTTATTTTTTATTTTTGTGGGGGAGAGAGGGAGGGGCCAGGGAGGTGAAATGTGACCTCTTGCAATATTTAGGAACCAATTTTATTATGTGGTGCAAGGAAAGGGGATAATAATGTTCCTCATATTTGTAATTATGTTCATATTTTTGTATAGTAATAAAATTTATGCTTCAAATTAAGAAATGCATGTATACAAGTATATTGCCAATTACTCTCTCTCTTTATCTCTCCTGAATTACTCAATGATCCCAATGTATGTTTTTCTATTTTTTTTAGTTAGTGTAGGTTGGGTAGGGGGATGTGAAAATTATTTGATCAAACAGCTATAAGTTTTCAAGGATGCCTTGTATTGAACCATTTTGCACTGATGCACAGAAATAGCAACAAAAACTTGCTATGGTTAATACAAAATGACCTTTTGCAATACCAAAAGATGTTGAAGGCTCTGAATAAATAGACTTGCAAAATTTCATGTACAGAAAATTGAACTATGATCCTACTCAAATGAAATTCCTTTCGTCTCATTTATGATTTATTCATTCACGAGCAAAAGATCCCTGTTATAAAACTGGGTCATAAAACCTAAGGTACAGTTATAGAAGCTATAATGGAGGAGAACGTCCCACACAATGAAAAAGACGATCTAAGTGCAGCACTGATTCTGAGTACAAATGCAGCAACAGCTTATTAGAAGGTAAAGAATCTGAACCAAGCAGACATTTGACAAGATAAAAACCAATGGAATGACAAAGTTCAAGTGTTTGCTTCAATAAACTTGCTTTATCATATCATATGAATAAAGGAGGGCAACAATTTGTAGATCCTCCTTAAGAGGGATCAAGCCCACGCGAACTTCTTTACAGACATTATGAATCAGTTTTTCATCATTAATCTATCTATTGTCAGTATCTAGCAGCCTTCCAGATATCATGGTAGTGTATGTGGCACTATTTGGTCCCAAACCTTCTTTTAAGATGATATTGTATATCATTTCAGCTCTCTCAGTTTGACCTGCATTAAGCAGCCCAACAATCAAGTGACTGAGTATCGTAAGTTTGGATGAATACCTCAGTTTTGTGATTCCTCGTAAAGGGTAAAGGCCTTTTCAATCTCAGAATGTTTAACAAAATAACAGATGAGAGCTTCTTAGAATGAAACATCAGTAACCAGATTCTTGCCATGAAGTTCTGAAATAACTTCAGCTGCTTCTAGCATTTTTCCATTCACCAAGAGACCACGAAGGAGGACAAGATAGGCCTCCCACGATTCCAAAATCCCCAGAGCAAGCATACTAAAAGTACCCCAAAGACGTGGCTTACCTAACCACTTTTACAGTTCGCACTGATCAAAGCACTATAAACTTCTTTGTTGGGCTTAAACCCATGATGCAGCATCTGCAATAAATATCTTTCTGCATTTTGCAACTGCCCTTTTCGACAATATCCAATGATAAAGGGTTCATAAGTACCCTGGTCAGGGTTTAGGCCTTTATCCAGCATTTCAACCAAGCAACTTTGAGCAGCTTTCATCTTCCGCGTCTCGCAGAGGCCCTTTATAAGAATATTGTAATGGGGAGTAGCTGGCACAATCCCATGCTTATGCATTGCCTCCACAACCCCCCTCAACTTCAGTAAGTGGCCTTTACCAGGATAATTCATCAATAAAGTTCTCCAGGTATGAGCATTTCGCTTCCCTTTCTTCATTATCAAGTTTGGAAGAGAAGACGTAGCCGTGTTCGGATCCTTATTGTGGCAGATACAATCAGTTATCATACAATAGGTTGACTCAACAGAGGCCAGATTTTTCTTCTTCATTTCTTCAAGAAGCTCCAAAGCAGTGGCAACATTACCCCATTGACAATGTCCCTCAATCAACAAGGCATAAGTTGTCGAACCAGGCTTGATACCTTTTCTAGTCATCTCATCCACAAGTTCATTTGCCTTCTCCATCTTACCACACTTGCAGAGCACACGAAGAAGCGTATTGCACAGGGCTAAAGTAATGCCTTTAGCATCCTTAATTTTAAAAGCCTCATCCACATCATCATGTCTCAAGTAACAGTCAAGTAAAGCTTCATAAACCATTGCATCAGGCTTCACTCCCATCTCAGACATCTCAGCTAATACCATTATTGCCTCTCTAAATCTATTCGCAGCACAAAGCCCATCAATAAATGTGGCATAAAAATATCGATTAGGGACTAACGACTTGGAAAACATGCTCTTTTTAACCTCAATTGCCTCATCCACATACCCAGCTCTAAACAAACCCTTCATCAAAAACTTGTAGGTAAAATTAGTTGAACAAAGACCCTTCTCTTCCATCTCAGCCAATACTTCCTTGGCATCACTAACATTCCCCTCTCTACAATGAGCATCCGCCATACTAGTATACGTAAGGGCATTAAACGTAACATTTGCTTCACACATTGCATCACAAACTCGCCAAAACAATCTGAAGTTACCATCTTTCAACAGATCCGTCAACAAACGATTACAATACAACAAGCTAGGCATACAATCAAGATCATTACTATGAGCAAAAACAACACTAGCAGCTTCAAACAAATACCCTTTCTCCCTATACTTATCCATCAACAACCCAAATACCACATGATCAAATTTTCTCGATTCATCAAACTTTTCACGACAATTATCAATAGATTTCAAAACATCCAAAGGGGGCAAACCAAACCTGATTACATTTTCAAGAACAGAATTAGCAGGACTATACAAATTGTTACTACATAAACGAGCAGCTAAAAATGAGTGAATTTCCAAATCTGATTGAATACCCACTTTGTGTTTTGACCATTGAAAGAAACTGAGGAGGCGTTCAAGATGATTACTCAATTGATCTTGATGAAGAACAGACCGAACCACATATGGGTTTAGCTTATTTTTTAAGCTTGCAAGTTTAATGAGGCTTTTCCATTTCTTGTTTTTGAGAATTTCAGTGAGTTCTTGAATCAAGATTAGGTTGTTATGAGGAAGATGAGAATTGAAGTAATGTCTGTGAAATGTAGCTTGTTCAATACATCTTGTGATTCTTCCATGAAAAATCCTCCACATAGTTTTCTGGAGATTTTTCAATGGCTATGGAGGATTTGGAAGATGGGGTTTTTGTTTTATACTCTGTTTTTCCCTTTTCAGCTAAAAACAGAATGCAGCAAAACATCAACAATGGCGAATGGAGTAGGTTGGCTAAACTAGGAAGAAGAAGTCAAATGTTATTGAACCCTAGAGTTGCAATTCCGAATCGGTTAAAAGTTTGGGTTTCTATAAGTTGTTTTTTATTTTTTGGTTGAACGTTTGGCTAAAAATCGATCTAATTGAAAAATTAAATTAAATCGATTAAATAAACCGATTTTTTTCGGGTTTGAATTTGGTTTGGTTTTAGATTTTAGAAATGGATAGTATTTGGTTTGACTTTGATTTTGTTAAAGAAAATCGAAGAAATAATCAAATCGAACCGATAAATCATATATTTATCTTTTATTATTATGCATGCATAATATATTGTTTTTAAAAACAACTTTAAATATCTTATATATGGTTTCAACAATTTTTATTTATATTTATTTATGGGAAAAAGGACAAATATACCTCGAATTATCGTAAATGGTATGTATATACCCTCCGTCATACTTTTGGGACATTGGTGCCCCTGCCGTCCAAAAACTAGAGCATATATGCCCTTCACTCTAACGGAAGACTAAATAGGGACACGTGGTGCAATCTTATCCGTCGATATGATATTTAATAAATGTCAGGTCGGTGGATAAGAGTGTGACACGTGTATATTCGTTAGTATAAAGGGTATATATGCTCTAGTTTATGGACGACAGGGGCATCAATGCCCCAAAAGTATGACGGAGGGTATCTGCATACCAATAGTTTGGGGGTATATTTGTCCTTTTTTCCTTTATTTATTAAAGCAAAAATATCTAAGACGAGAACATTTATCTTATTGATTTTATATATATAAGTGTCTATCGCAATTCTTGGTGGACTAGAAATGTCACGGTCTCTTTCTTCTAGGTCAAAATGGAGAATTTAGAAGGTTTATTCACACTAAATTTAGTGCTCTAAAGTTTTGTAATGTTAGTCGTTTTAATTATTTTTCGTTTTGAATGAATTGTCGTCTTTTTCCCCTCTTTTGAATGAATCATTTTTTGAATTTTTGTGTATGGTTAATAACCGAATAACCGAACTAACCATTAACAACCAAACCGATAAATGTATATTGTATTTGGTTTGGTTTGGTTTTGATAATTTAAAAATCGATTAAATTGGTTTGGTTTTGATTTTTAGTTTTTGTCAATAGCAGACCTGTGAATACCCTTAGTTGCAAAGATATTACTCCCTCTGTCCTGATTTTTGAACTATTGACAGCCTTACAAACAACCCTTTACTTGACTAACTGAATTTCAATACACTTTCGATCTTGCAACATGAGTGAAATACACCCCTAAATCATCGTCAAGTTTAGGGATGTTTTGAACACTTCTTAGTTCTCTCGACTTATTATTAAGAGTTTCGTGCTCTTACAAGAATTTGAGTCACTTGTTGTGTCATGTGGCAGATCGAGGGTGTATGGGGATGTATCTAAGTTTAGAGGGGTGTTTTTAAAGTTGTAAATAGTTCGAGGACGAAACTAATAATTTGCATTAAATTCAGGAGTGTTTTCAATACTTCTTTAAAAAAATGATGATAGACTTTTACATTTTATAATTTTAATTAAATGTGTATAGTTCTTCTTTAAATCTTGTAATTTTAAAATCGCCACGTAAAATAGTGAAACTGGAAATTTTACCATATATATAGAGACTAAAAAAAAAAAAAAAAAGGAAGTAAGACAGGGAGAAATGGAGTAGTAATATCAATATCATATCTAATGAACATGAAAAATTGGCAAGGTTTTATTTCTCTATTCAATTTCAGTACATGTGATTTGATAATTTTGATGTCACGCCTTTAAAATTGTATCATGCTAATCAAATTTGGAAGAAATAATGAATTAACATTTCTCTTAAGACCTGCATTTTTATTAATTTCATACTTGCATTATTTCTAATTTACATTATCTCTAAACTTTATCTTTCAAGTGTTTTTTCTTCTTCCTTTTTTGTCTGGTACCCACGAACCCAACCAAATCTGAATTCACACCAAAAAACCTCGCACTAGGGGTAAAACTCTTATCCCTTGACAAAACCGACTCCGTACCCAAATGTTAAACGCTCTTAAACTGTTACATTTTACTAATTTCATACTTAAACTATACCTAATTTACATTACTCATAGAACTATACTTTCGAGGTGCCAAACCCACCCTTGCTCATTGTATGCTATGCAAAGTACATTTAAGCGCCCAAAAAGCTTTTAAAAATGTCAAAGAGCATAACACGTTTTTAGTTAATGCTCCAGGAGTACAAGTAATCAAATTCAGATTTTTGAAGCTTTTAAATGAACTTTCTACCCAATGATGAATAGGATTCACAAGTATCAGGCAACTCTTGTTATGAAAAATACGTCGCGTGTGTGGGGGGGGGGGGGGGGAGGATGCTATGAACCTTGTTCTTGGTATAGAAGCTTCAAAACACAGGGAATGTCAGAAGTGACATCTTATACATTGCAAATTGCAAGAACTGAGGCAAGCAAATTGTCCAAGTAGAGCTAATATAACATAATAATCCTTTGCCTGGGAGAGAAGGGAATCCAATCAAACCAATTCTATGCCTGCTTCTCGGACTGAATCGATAACTGCTTTGACCTTTCCATGGTATCTTTGTTCTTTCTTAAAGAAAACAGATATGGCAGGAACTCCTTTAGCCTGCAACCGCTCTCCCAACAACTTGCCTATTTTTGCTGCAGCAGCAACGTCTCTAGTATTTTCTTTTGATTCTACCATGGCAAGCCTTAAGCCTTTCTCTTGTGAGCTTGCAGAAGCAGCCACTGTTGCTGTTGGTGTGTGAACTACTTGAGCATTTACATACTTGTTTGTGAAGTGCATCCTCAGCACGTAAGGTTTGAGATACTTCAGCACTCTGTCTGGTCTAACTGGTGGAGGAATCACCATTTCTGCTAGAGGAAATAAAGATATATCAAAAGAAGTATCATCGAGGAGGTTAACTGAAATATGAAAATATCTCTCAGATAAAGCTCTCAACATTCAGGAAGTACTTCTCATCTTCGAGAAATGCAGTTTTGATTCTCACCCTGGAGCTAATTAGTATTACTTGTAACAGATGGCTAAAGTTGAGTAAAAAGCAACTTTCTATATGATGGCTTCATAGAGCTAAGTGACAAATCAAGTAACATCAACAACAAAAGGAGTTACGCAAGATCTACAACTTGACAGATCATTTAAGGTGACTCGCTTTTATCCTTTACTTTCATTGACCAAGGGGAATTCTTTTTAACCAGACTCCTGAGCTTCATTTAACAATCAAACCAAATCCCCAGTAGGGGTACCGACAATGAACCAGTATCATCAAGGAAATTACAGACAAGCAAGAACCCCTAAAGTTTAGAGCACGACTAATAAGGATTTGATCATTTTCAGACACAATAGTCGGTCAATTTACAAATCTACTCTTAGGTAGTATCATTTTCTCCAAAATTTTGATGCTCCTATTAAAAAAAATAATTCATATACCATTGGTGTCTGGGCCCACTTGTGTGCACCTTGACTAATCCCAACATGGTCCCTGCTACCTCCCACCAACAGTCCAACACAAGTATCGGGTAACTCGGTCTATCAAAGCTTGGATAGATCTAAGGAAATCACCAAGTGTTTTTGCCTCTGGTAGAATTTAACTTGAAACCTCATGGCTCTCAAACTCACTTTATTGACCACGGGTACAAGCTCCTCTTAAACATATTTGAAAAATAATGTCTCATTTCAGATCAAGAGAGGTAATGTCCCATTTATTACCTTTCACAATTCTGTGGACATCATAATAGGAGAAGATGGGTCTGAGATTAAGGCAAATGTGGATAGAAAACAACATGAAGGGAGCACGTAAGCTTGTCCGGCAAGGTACAGAGTGGGAAGGGCAGATTTAGGATTTCATGAAGACGGGTGAAAAATTATTTAATTTTTAAGATTTTGGTATTTTATATCTAAATTCCATGTCAAAATTGTGGATGAGTTAAACCTATTGACTGTATACTACATTTTCCAGTGCTTTAGTTTTAATATAGGCATTTAGTTTAATTATACTAATTTTACAATGACAAAAGAAGAAAAGGAATTTCAATGTGTCAGACTTCAGAATTTTGAAAGATAAACCAAACAAAGAAAGAAAGAGAATAGGAAAGTACTTCATTAAAATGCAAGAAGGGACATCAGATATACCCATCCCTATGGATGGGCCCGATTCTAGAAAAGAGAAAGGAAAAAGTCAAGAAAACCGTGAGATTTGAACCTCAACCTCACATATAGACATATCCTCAATAACCATTGACACCAAATGAATCTTTGAGCTAGGGTGTACACATAAGTCATAACTCATAACTATTTAGTACTTTTGCAAAGATATAACATTACTAGACATGGTCTACTGCGGGGAGCATGAGTGCACGTGAGCATGTGCCCCTCCACATAGATCCGCCTCTGATCACAACCAGCAAACAGGATCAGGCCAATGCTTGCATAATTGGGAAAGTTGTTACTCTTTGACTCTTCTTTTTGTTCTACATATTCTATGAAATAACCAAAAACAATTTTGACAATCTAGCTCGTTAGGGATGGGATTCCTTAGATTAAGACCGATAATTGTCGTATACTATGACTGGGAAAAAGAAATTACCAATAGAAACTCATTATCCTTATTTTTGTTTCTTGATTGTCAGAAAACTCATCATTTTTATGATCTTATATTTCTTTTTCTTGGCTGTTAGAAAACTCATCATATTTATGATCTTAAGGAATCTCTAGCGTTTGGCCATAGATTTCTAAATATTCTTGGCAAATATTATTTGGGTGAAAATTTGGGTGAAATTTCACCATGTGTTTGGCCATAGTATTTGGGAAATATATTTCACTTTTTTAGAAAAATATGATTTATATCCATAAGTTTTAAAAACTATCAAAACTAACCATAAGTTTGTATTACAAGTCAATTGAATCTTCGTTGCAACAATAACAAATAGTGTCCATGACACTAGAGCAATGTGGTAGTTTGGAGTGAGTGCAACAAACATCATTCCATACATCGTTAAGTAGACAAAGCACATGACTTTGAGCCAATTGTTCATCATTTTCATCAACAACCATATCATCATTTAATATTCACTGAATATTTCATCGCTACTTTGGTGTTCACGTGAAAAATTATGTAATACGACACAAACAACTACTATAGAAGGTGTTTTTGTAAAAGATAAAAGTTTGGGGTAAAATTTCAATTTTCAAAAGATCCCAAATAATGAGATTTGGCCCAAATACTAGAAAAAACTAGTATTTGGGAATTTGGGATATTTGCCAAAAATATTTGCCAAATAATGGCAAATTGTATGGACAAACACTATTTGCCAAATTTTCCCCCAAATATTATTTGGGAAATCTATGGCCAAACGGTTAAAGTGGGTTAAAATCTCATTTCTTATAATAGAAATAAGATTGTAAATCTAAAAGGATTGCCGCATAGATACTACAATTGATGAAAAAAAGGATCTAGCCTTCACTGCCAATTCTTTTCATTTTCAATTTGGGATGATGAGCCCAACTCTGTTGGACATGCTCTCTTAACTAGTTTTGAACTTGATTAGATAGACCGAAAACTAGAAACATATTCTTCGAAGGAAAGAGGAGATCCTTGCATCATCTGAAACACGTCACTCTATCTTTTGTCTCTTTGAAGCAATTTAAAAGCTATAACTGACTTGGACAGCATGATTAACTTCATTATCTCCTAACTAACTATTGCGATTTTGCTTACCAGCAACACTCTCTGGGTGTTAACTATTAACTAATGAACCTTACTTTTCTCAACCAAAAAAAAATAAAATTGGCGCCCTATTCCTCCTTTAAGTATCTTAGCTCTTTAACTAAGAAATGAGAATGCCAAGTTTGGACAATTAACTCTGGGATCTCATTTTTGCTCATAAAAGGTGGGTTTAAGGCTATGAAAACCAATTGCTGTTAATTTTACAGTTTTTTTTCCCTTTGTTGTTAATTCTAAATTAATTTATGTAGATGTTAAGATTAATATGTTCCTCCAGATGTCAGCTTGAAATCAGTGGATTCCAAAAACAAAAATCAAGCAGGTTAAGCTGCAGTTACTATCACTCTTCTACTTACTCCTCATAATGACATGACTCTTCAATATTCTAATATCGTTCCAGTTAACTACTCAATATACTCCACCTTTGCACTTTTGTCATCTGCAACAATATGCTTGTGCAACAGTAGTTACTCTCTCAGCGGACTCAGCACAAAATGATATTGTATTGTCGTAGAAAGTACTGCAAGCAGTATCCTAAGAAACCTAGAAAACGACAAAATGAAGGGGAGAGGGAAGAAAATGCTCGACTTTTCTCCACTTGATTCCTGAAGAATTTAAGATTTTTGAACGCATAGATGAGAACCACTATATACTTCAAAAGAAAAGCATATTTGATAAACCAATTCCTCTTGCCGGGGGGGGGGGGGATGGAGTCAACAACTAGCTCAGAGTTTCACCATCTTGTGAAATCCCGTGCTGATTCTTAAGTCATACAACGGTTCCCATAATAGGTGTTATGAAACCTCACTTCTTAAGAAATTCAGATCCATGGTTAGAAAAGTTCAAAATCCTAACCAGATATGCTGCTATCTTAAAATAGTCAATTATTTTATTATAGAAGTCATTTGCTTAATGTAATTATTATGTCCACGGTATAAGAATAAAAACAAACCAAACAGGCCCAGAAATTTCCACCTCCTAAAAAATATCATCTCAATGCTTCAATTTCTGACTTCCAGACAGATACTAAATTCATGCTTCCTACTAATTCTTTAAAATTCTGGCTTTTATCCGATAAATGTCACTCCATAAGCTTCCAAACCAAAATATTAATGTTTCCGAGGAGCCCAATATCAATTGAAGCAAAAACAAGTTTTAATTTTTGGGGGAAATTACAAGATTTCACACAAACAATCCATCGAACAGGTAGCAAGCACTACTCTATCACAGAATAAATTCTATATATACGCAAGAAAAAATCATTTCAAGCCAACTATCGAGAAAATGTCGAAACTTTGAAGAACTAAAGAGAGAAAATATATACCTTTAATAAAGAGCGAATGGAATCTCCGTCGCCGGTCACCGGTCGCCGCTAGTTGCTGGTGGTGGTGCTCAGCCTCAGTCTCTCTCACTCAGACGTGTCAACCCTCTGCCCTTCACTCTCTTGGGAAATAAAGGGATGGGCTTGGGTTAATGGATTGGGCCTTACTGCTAGCTTTTGGGCCTCTAATTCATAAGGGACCTAAAATCGGAAATCAAATCGAATATCAAAGTTCTTTTCTTAAAGGAGAAACTACCTAATTACACTGGAAAAAAAAAACCTAATTACACAAACATTCCTACCATATTTATTAATTATCCCTATAGTATCTCACTAACAAATAATTATATATATATATATATATATATTTTATTTTATTTTTGCTACCAAACACACTGAAATAGGGAGGTGAACGAGAACACGAGGGATGGGAGTAAGATTCGTCTATGTATCTAATATACATGCGAATCACACTAGATACATACTAGATATATGTATCTGGTGTAATTCACATGTATTTGGGATACGCAAGTGAGATAGGAGAGTGACGAGCGAGACGGGAGGGAGGTGAGCTAGATTTGTCTATGTATCTTTAATACATGTAAATCCCTTGAATACAATGTCTCTTTAAAAAATTACACCTAATTTTTAGCCAATGTGTCCCAAGATGCATGTATCTCGACATATCTCGATGCACCAAAATATGATAAGTTATGTGATATTGCAAACTAGTGTGTATCTAAGTAATTAGCTCCTAAATTAGTGGGATTTATATAAATTACCCAATATTTTTTAAGAGAAAACAACACAAATCTCACTAGTTTAGGACCTAATTATGTGCCTTCACTTTAGCTTTCTAAATTACCTTTCGTACCATATTCACTTCACTAGATACATGCAGGTCAAATTAGGTGTAATTTATTTTAGATACATCGTATCCATCTCCTCGCCTCTCTACAGATGCATCTGTATTTCAGAATAAATCTGGTATCAAAGATACATATATCTAGTATCTTTGACAGAACCTGAAATCTGAAGAAGTGGTGTATCTGACTTTAAATCTGGTACAAAATTATTAATAAGTGATCTCATCTCATCCTAATGTCATGTGTGAGGGTTTGAAGATATTAGAGTGGTTTTTGGGTTTGGGAAGAAAAAGATCCAAAATAATGCAATCTTTTATTTTATAAGAAGATGGAAGAACTTTTCACAGAAAGGTAATAAACTTCAATGGACACCATCTTGGTTCTCTTTTTTCATAATCCAACAGCAGGTTGACTTGAAAAAGTTTGAACATTCAGAAGATTCCCAAAGAAAATGATGGTGGATAGTAAAGTTTACCGGAGGTACTAAACATCTAGAAGAAAATGCGCTACTTAGAACACCATAAAGCAGAGAAAACTGTTTTAGCAGCATCAATTCCGACATGAAAATCAAATCATTAACAAGGATATCTTATTCTTTTGCGGAAATGAGATATATGGAGAAGCATTTACAAAGTCTCACAACACAATGGACAAAATGTTCATGATCTAGTACAAATCTAATATTCTTCCATCCCACAAGAAAAGATAGATAGATAGATTTTCCCCTATTTGAAAAGCCATGTTACATCTCGCAAATTGAAATAACTAGGAAGGAGTTAATAATTGGAAATAGTCGTTTTTGGAAAGAATGAACTGGAAATTTTGTCAAGTTAGAATAAGTTGAGTTTTGGTCAACTTCAAACTGTCATAACTCCTAGCTCAGGATGAGTTAGGTGTACTTCCAGATGTGGTAGGAAAGCTCTTCGAATAATCTTTCCAACGCCGCCGAGTTTGCATAATTCCGAGTTTGTATGAGTGAGATATTCATTTGGAAGTTGGGCTGTTAGAATAAGGAAAGTCCAATCCGGATTTTGGAAGAGTAATTTAGTATTTTCCTTACCCAATTGTTTTAATTCGTTTTTAGGAGTTTAATTGGGGTAAAGTCAGATTTTAGTCAGTTTAGAAAAGTTGAAGTTCACGCTAGGGCTTGGAGAAAAGAGAAAAGAGGAGAAAGGAGAAGAGAAATCAAGAAATCGTCAAGCACGTTCGAGTTTAGCTTGTGGATTTCGTGAAGAGGTGATCCCTATGAGGTATGTGAGATCACATAGCGTTGGGTTAGTTCACCCACGTGCCAAATCATGTTTTATTTCAGCGAATTAAGTCTTTGAAAGTTTAGAAATTGATTTCTTGATGGGTTTGTTGAAGTTCCTTTGAATTCTTAATTCGTTGAAATTATTGGGGAGTTGTTTGATCCTAATTCATGTAATTAGTTGTGATTTCGAGTAGAATCTGATGTATGTGGATGGTTTAGTCGATTCTAAATGTTTGGGGAAAGAACCATTGAAGTTTAGAGGATTTAGAAATGAAAAACGAGCAAGAAAAGTCATCAAACACCTGGGGAAAAGGGTGGGGCGTCGCGCCAGCCAGCACGCCCCAAAAGGGTTTCTAAATTTTCACCCTTGGGGCGCCGCACCAGCCAGCGCGCCCCAGACTAGTCTCTGAATTTTGAGGGCTGGTGCCACACGCCTCTCAGAGCGCCAGGGACACTAGTTCTCCCCATTCGTCCCCCATCTTTTCGCATTTGTTCCTTAGCAATGTACTTATGTTTCTTAGTTGATTCCAACACTCTTAGGTACATCTAAACATCATGAAATTATCCATAAACATGAGATCATGACCTTGAATTCATACTTCAAGTCAAGGAAAGTTAAGAAGCAAGTCTAGAAGTCAAGAAGCAAGTCAAAGAGAAGTTTATAAAGTTTTCAAAATGTTTTAACTTTGTTTTAAGACTTAAGTTTCAAGTTAAGTAAACAGTTGAGTTCATTTCTCCAAAAGCTATAAAGGAACTAAGTATACCCAAGAGTTTAAAATGTTTTCACATTTGAACAAAAAAGGAAAACACCGATTTCCAAGAGAGCTTTTAAGCCAAAGTTTTGAGTAATTATCTCAAACAAAAGAAAGAAGTTTTGATTTAAATCATATGAGCTAAGTATATTTTGGGAGTAGTATTGAGCACCGATATGGGGATGCGAGTTCATATTAACTCAAGTCTCCATAAACCATGTAGCCATCATGGATAGTAAAGGATCATACTTTTTAGATGACTCCTTAAGATGCTTTTAGCATAGACTAGTGGATCCACTTAGTTAAGGTGTTCTATTTGACGACAAAGTATAGGACAGTTCTGGCAGTGTGGGCAAGACGATGTATCACCACTTAGGCTTATAGTGGTGGTTGTCGATTAGAGAAACTCCCACAAAAACTATATTACTTTATTATATGAGTAAAGTTGAGTTTGTTATTATTTTTTCTTTAACGAACTAAGTTGTTTTCTACTGTTTTAAAGGTTTTCTATATATTGCATGTGTTTTATTGCTTTGTATTGAGTTAAGTTATTCAGGAGTTGAGTAAGGCCAAGGTAAGTGTTTCTTTCAGATTCTTTTCAAGTTTAAGTTATGTTTAGCATTCCAACTCGCATACTCGTACATTCAATGTATTGATGTCAGTTGGCCTACATCTTATTATAATGCAAACGCAGGTAACCATGATCAGCATCCAACGCTTCGTTGATCCAGTTGAGCATTCAGAGTCTTGTGGTGAGCTTCCCTGCTTTCCGAAGGATCCTATTTATATTGCTTAGGTAGTTTTCAGTTGTTAGGATGATCGGGGTCTTTTCCCGACATCCATCTCAGTTATTAGAGGCTTCATAGATAGACAGTCAGTTTGTTCATTTGTCTTTACTTTGTTATTGGCTTATGTTCAGATTTGAGTTGCCACTTTGGCTAAGTTAAATATTTATTTCTAAAACATTATGAGTTTAGTTTGAGACAATTGAGTTATCTTGCATTTGAGTTCTTTTCTTAATGCTTAAAGTCTTCCGCTGAGTAAGTAAGTTAGGTCAAGGGTTCGCTTGGGACTAGCAGTGGTTCTCGAGTGCCAGTCCCCCAGGGTGTAGGCTTGGGGCGTGACAATCCATCTCTCTGAATTAAAACTCTGCAATGAAATCATGTAGTTGATCTAATATTGAGAAAATACCCCCAACAAAGCTAAGTGTGAGCAGTTATGTTCACGGCTTCTTCTCTTCTTTTTATTTTGGTTTCCAATCATTTTGGGGGAAGCGCTCCCTATCAAGAATTTTTTCATATCCAGGACATGAACCCGACCACTGCACCACATCCTTTGGTGGTGCACTGATTCTTCTCTTCTACCTTCTTGGCTGAAAATTTGAAAATAAATAAAGTTACAATAACCATATAAATCATTACAACTAACAAATTTTCAAATAGATAAATTCATTTTTGGTACAATCAGCTAACAAAAAAGGTTCAGCCTCTTTTTTTGATTTTTCAGAACCTTTGTTCGTCTCTATTGATGAATAGGTAAGAGTCTATACTTAACAAGGTCTTTACGACTATGAATAGTTTCAATTTTTTAGGGAGCAGAATATTACATGTGCTAGACATAATTTTCTTTGAAAGCTCGATCATTTTCTTAAAATGAAAAATGATAGAGAGAGTATTATGATTCATATCTCTGAAAAAAGAACTACATGTAATTTTAAATGTCCAAATCTCTTTCATATTCAGAACAAAGCACAGTCTTGGGACAAGCAGAACAGCAGAGGGGGGAACCCCAAAGTAGCCCATAACTACAGTGAAACCCGGTGTACAAATAGTCCGGAGATAACACAACCAAAATTTCAGAAATACAGGAAAACAGGCACATTAGGCTAGTGTTTAAGGCATGTTCAAGACCTAAATGTATTGATTTGACTGAGTGAGCTTATATTTGGTGTCTGTGCTTCAAAAGTTTCAACCTCTAAAGCGTAGGTATCTTCCTAACGAACACTTCCTATATGTTTTTCCTCGGGTGACTTAGCCTTTTCTTTTTCTTATTTTGACAAAGACCTCAGGTAGCTAAGCCTAATTAACCACTTTATGGACATAAAACAAAGATTTATTCTTTAGACTCAAGTCTCAAGCTTCTATAAGAACTCCTCAAGTAAAGGTGAGTAGTAATTCATAAAGCTTAGAACCCCGTCCTCACCCCACCATTCATATCTTGTCTGGATGTCCCAGCTGACATACTCTTAGCATCACACTTCACCCATGCGCTCATGTATTGCTCATTATTTGATACTCCCCATCAAGCATTTAGTTATTCTGATCGGAGCTTCTAGGGTTACTCACCTTCCTAGATTAGTAACTAGCAACTCATCTTGAAGCATCCCAACAAATTCTTGCTCTTATCAAATGATTGGGTTAAAAACTGACAACAACAACATATGCAATGTAATTCCACAAGTGGATATGGAGAGGGTAGAGTGTACGCAGACCTTACCCTACCTTGGGAGGTAGAGACGTTCCTGACAGACCCCCAACTCAAGGAAAAGCATATCAAAGAAGATCGACAAAGAAATAGCTGAAGTTGGGGATCATGGCAAAATACTATAGGAAGCAGGACAAGGCATTTTTAAAAAAGGAACTAACTACACCATAAAAATCGAAGTAGAAGAGAGAGTAGATAGTAACAAAAAATGACGGACAAGAAACTATGGGATAACTACTAAGACTACTAGCATGGAAGGGTAAACGAGACAATGCTCTATTACCTACGAACCTTCTACCTTAATTTGTGTCTTCCACAACCTCCTATCTAAGATCATGCCATGTCCAGTGGTTTGGATAGCGAAAGACGATAAAAGGAGACAAGGGTCTGCCTCACCACGTTTGCCTTTATGAAGTGCAACCCAATTAATACCAAAAAATTAAAATATTTAATTGCATATATAAATAATCAAAATCTCAATAGCAATAACATATTATCAAATATTTCACTTCAAAAACTGAAAATAGATAGTACATACTAAAAGTCTAGAACTTGAATGAGAAAAAAAAGAACAAAAGTCAAATCAGTGAGAAAAAAATAGAGGTAGAAGTGACTCTGAAGTCTGAAGAAGAAGAAGAAGGAAAAAGAAACAGAGAAAGAAGAAATTTTTAAGAAGAAAATAAGAATACATATTGGTTGGACTTTGGAGTCGTCGGAAAAGTTTGGCTAGTTGCCCGAGGAGTCTAGTCGAAAACCCTAAAATTACCTCTTAACTTTTAAAACCATAAATTAGTCGCCTTTTTAAGAAAATCGCCTTTCTCGCCATGGTGTCGCCTTTTGAAGATCACCTCGCCACAAAGGTAAAAGGCGATGAAGGGTCGTCTCGCCCCTCGCCATTGGCGACAAGGCGATCGCCTTTCACAACATTGGTCATGTCTAATCACCTCTCCCCAATACCTCTTCAGCCTACCTCTCCCTCTTTTGAAATCATTCATAGCCAACCTCTCACACCTCCGCACTAGGGCATCCATGCATCTCCTTTTCACATGCCCGAACCATCTCAACCTCGCTTCCCGCTTCTTGTCCTCCACCGAGACCACTTCAACTTTGTCTCAGATATCTTCATTTCTAATCTATCTCTCCTAGTATGCACATACATCCACCACAACATCCTAATTTCCGCAACTTTCATTTTCTAAACGTGAGAGTTCTTAATTGACCAACACTCCACCCAAATTCTCTTATCCATTATTTACATAATTTTTCTAAGGGTTTAGTTTTAATCCACAAACCTCCTCGATACCCCTATAGTACAGACATAAACCCCTTTTTTGCAGCACTTTTAGTCACAACTCTGGACATCAACTAGATTCCATTGATCTTGTTGGACACTTGGACTAACCAATTAACATGATTTTAGACCCATCTAGGTAAGGACTTGGGAAAATATATGCACCACCATTATTAGGGCGAAAAATATAAACATATGCATTTCCTCATATGTCTAACAAAGATGAATACCTTGGTTGCATCTCCTTAAGCTGCATTGATTAATGATTGTTGATTACTTCCCACATGATAAACATTCTTTCAGGTCTCTGAGAACTGCTTTCTCACACATCATTTAAAATAAAAAAGAATACACATAAACAAACACAAACACAGAGATAGACATATGGTCACACACATTGGCATGGATTAGAGCTGGGAAATAAAATGTTACGTGAAAGCAAACTTTTAACATCAAAGAGAACTGGAAGTGTTGTAAAGATATCAAACTGTTATTCTTGTTTTAATATTTATTATGCCACAGATACAACTTCTGTGAAGGACTTAGTCTAGGATCATCAATATCTAAGGATGATTTTAGGTGTTTTCTCATAGTTTTCTGGTATTTTAACAGGAATAAAAGATATAAATGATGATGAAGATTATATTTGTAAACCTCCATCAACCTAGGGGACCACTTCACGTGCATGCTTGTGCAATTTCACAAAAATGTGAATATCTCTCTATATTTAAGTCATATGGATAAATGGTTTAGCGCGTTTGAAACTAGTCTCATAGAACTTTGATTTGGTGGATCGCCCCCTGACCAAATTGTGTGAGAATCCTATAACCCCTCTTCCCCGAACTTAATTTATCCATATTAGTTAAAGCCCTGAATTATTTTGGTCTAGTTTTTGTTGAATTGTTGTTATCTAAGTGCATTTTTTGGTGGATTTTTGGTCTAGTTTTAGTTGTGTTTCGGTGTATTTTTTATTTTTATTTTTGCAATTTTGATCCAATGGCATGAAAAAGAACAACTAGCAAGTTTTATACACCAAATAAATGAAGGAAACATGTGCAATACCAACTTTACAAGTATGACAACTTCATAAATGAGGAAAAACCTATACAAAATATGCAGAATAATTTTATATATATCAAAACGAGTGATGCAGCTTCATAGATATAAAATCAGTACAAAAAAATTACTTAACTATGCAATAACATCATTTTATTAGACACGATAGGTTAAACACAAAAATCAGTGCAATCTTGATGATTAAGTTCAGGGAGTAATAGGATGTAATACCCCGCAACTTAAAATATATTTGTGACTAGTGCCGATGCATCGGTGTGATATTGGGGCAATATTGTTGCAAATGCTTAAGAATACCAAGTAACCCTTATATTAAGTCATTTGAAGTGTTAAACCAAAGTAATAGGCCAAAGAAATCATTAATCAAGTTTAAAGGTTCATTGTGGAGGAATATTTCAAATAATCTCATTTATCATTTGACTTTAAACGAGCATATCTCCGAATATATAAGGAGTTAGAGGGCCTACAACCTTCAAATAGAAGGTATTTGAGTCTAGTTTCTAGCAAAACAAATCGCTTGTGACTTCGGGGTAAAAAGTTATGTGCATTCTACAACAGACATGTGAACTGCCCAATCACTGCGGGACATGTGGCACTTTAGGAAATGTGAGCCAAACTTGTTGTTTTTATATTTAGACTTAGGGATTTCATTTCCCATCTACTCCAGAACATATTTGGATTGTTTTCAAGTGTTTTCTTCATGTTTTGATCATCTCCAATCTTCCCAAGCTTAAGGTAAGTTAAGTGCCTTCCACTCCAAAGATCATACATATATACTTATCTAAGTATTTTCTTGAAGGAAAAGGTGTTGTTCTCGAAAAATACAAAGTGTAGGGATTGGTTTTAATTGTCATAGAGGTATGGTTCATCTTCTATCTCCATGAATTTAGTTGTAAAGATGTTTTAAGTATAATTTACAGGTACGACTCATGGGAAGGTGATAGGAAGTCATGAGTCCATGTTTCACCCATTGTAATTGATGTACTTGGAGAGGAGGGAGTTTGTAGAAGACTGTGTTGGTTGTTGTATTGACTAAAGGAGGGGTGGATGGTGTTGTATTGGGGCAGTAAGTTTGTTACGATGAAATGGAAGCTTAGGTAGAGAAAACATGATTTTTTATAGTTCTTGCAAGTTTGTCGCTCGCCAAGTGTTCGATGAAATACCTCAATTGCTCACGTATATGGTGTAGTTGTTTATATGATCTCCTATAGTCATTGATTGTAAGAGTTATCTTCCAACTTAATCTATGAGCTTATTAGAGAATTTGACGCCTTTTAATAAAGAACTCACGGGGTGGTGTTCGGAAGCCACAAGTTCAAGTTTATATGTAAGTTTTGGATGATTAAGGGGCTGATTCTTTATGGATTAAGGATTAAGGAGTAATATTGACCTCATAGGTAAGTCATGAGCCCACTTAGAAAGTAGAGAAAGAGAAGGGTGTGGCGATAGACCATTTATCTATCGTAGTTGTTGAGCTTGTCGCTTGTGAACTATTATTATGTTTTCGGCCTTGTTGGTTATCCTTTTATACTACCCTATATGATGTTATGTTATAGATAAAGTTGTCAACAAAGGAATTTGACAACATGACGTAAGATAGTATGACCCTAAGTAAGGTATGTAAAGCTAAAACCTCTTTCGACATTAAGGCAAGACCTGAAGTCGCATGTTCTCCATTAAGGCACGTTGATTCATTTGAGCATTCTTACATGTCTATTTGTTATTCAGTCTGCTTTACATACATATCCCTATTTTGGGGGAGCTACATTTCTACCAATGCAAGCTCCACCTATACCTAGATCTAGCAGATATCTAGAGCCTATATTTTGTTAGGTATATACATTGGTTAAAATAGGTATGTGGGGCCCTATCCCAACAAGTTGTCAGATACTCAGATACAGACTCTTTAGAGGTTTCTTAGGCTTAGTTTTGTTTCAGTTGTAAAGTAGCCCAATGGGCCCTTTTGTTGTTATCTATGTTTCAGTATGTGTCTTGGTATATGTTCCGATGCTTATGAGTCTATAGCATTAGCATGATTTTAGTACATATAATTCAGGTGCTCGTATACATCCTCGATGTCCGTCCGCCCCTCTCTATCCATCCCTTTTTAGTACAATAGAGATTTATATATACAAGGTATTTCATTTTCTTCAATTTCACATTAGTAGTTGTTCTGATTATAAAAATCATTGAATCTAGAATTTCACCCTCGAATTCGGTCAAAGTATCCAAAACTAGTTGACCAGATCAAGTACGGATCCCACACCCACGTCGTGTTGCACAAGTGCGGCACCAAAAGTGAAGAACCCGAGCAACTTAATTTTTATGCCTTTTCTGAAAAAACTTGGGAAACATAATTCATTGACTAGATAGTGCATTTATTTCGTTTTAAGATATTAAAAGGCTAAATCATTTTTTATTGTTGACACTAATTAATAAACTAATTATAAAACCTCTACACAACTTTTAAATCTAGAGGGAACCACATTAAATGAGAGATCATCATAATCGGATTTTGTTTCCCAATTCCAATGAATTCACGGTTAAAGACAAAAAAAAACATAGCAATATATTACTACTGGTGTTACATACCTTTGCCCCATTTCTCAACTTCATTGTTAATTGTTGTTAGCGATATCTACAAAGTACTGTTCACAGTTAGTTTGTCCTACAGAAGAGAAGTCCATCTCTAGTAAAAGGACTCAAGATTTAAGCTCTACCTCGAGGAAGATCCTTTTCAAGTTTGAATTTGTTCATTTGGAATCCGGGTTCAAGTTAGCTTGTCATTGCAATTGATGTTTGATCCCGAAGAGAAGGAAAGATCTTTGGAAAGTGGGTTTTTGTGATCTGATAAAGAATCAAACTTATTTAAATATGCCTGCTATTTTATGTTTCCTCGAAAAAGGGGCTCAACCTATAGGAACTGTTCATATTTTAAAGAAGGTGGAGGTTTTTAGGGAACTTCATCCTAATCAACCAAAAAGGATCCTTCTTACTTTCTTTCGGACATACCTCCCAGGCTCCCACACACAAAAGAAAGATCATGAAATATTGCTTTCTACATCTCATTTCAACGTTTCTGAATCTTAAGAACAATCTGTTTGTATCTTTGTTTTGAAATCTTTACTATAGAAAAGACCGGAAACTGAAACCATTCAACTAAGCACATAAGGACCTAGGAAGATTATGAAGAGAAATTGCCAGAACGAACGAACGAACTTCAAGTTTTCCATCAGAAATTCCTCAAGTTGTAACAAAATTTCCATATATTCTCCAATTGCGGAAAGAAAAGAAGCAAAACTGAAATGGTACAACAGAGCACAAAAATGTCTTCAGCTCGTTTCCTTAAATACCAAGCTTTTCATAACCCAGCTGGTAAGAAATAAAGGATTGCCAAATAAGAGACTACTTTAGAGCATGAATACTAGCCATCCAAAGAAACACAAACATAAATATGATGCCTCGATAATCCTTATCAATAACATCGAAAAGATTTAGAGTATGCTAGTGATTCCAAGAAACACACGGAGGACTCCTTGAAAGGCTGGTACTGAATGCGAACAATGGATTGTACAAATGCTTCATCATGTATCCCGTGAATAAAGTAATGAAACTTGGTGAAGCTACACATGATAATATATAGGTAATCAAAAAGAAAGAAGAATATACTTGGAAGTCTCACAATCACTGCCGTTGCTAAGGTTCAAATCTTCTCATATGCAAATCATTTAGAAGTCTATGATGATAACATCAGGTGATTGAGGCGTATCGTTCATCTATCCAGCATTAACAACCGTAACACAAAAATTTCAGTAGGATCACATTATGTAGCTTGAAATCTTGTTTGCATTTTAATCCTTACCATTTTTGTTCATCTCAATTTGCACTGTATGGACATTTTTGTTCCAATCCACTTCGCCTCCCTACATTTCTGCTCATATTTTTGTAAGTCACATGCATGCTAGTTCTTACAACTGCATAACCTGGATATGTACGTTTTCATACGGTTAAGAGTAATTCCTATTATTGATGGCACATACTACACCATCCTCTTTTTGCCACCTATTCTCTCCTGTCAACTTACTTGAAAGAGTATTTTCATGTAAATTACTGCCTATATTCAATATTATAATTGAGTAGACTGCCTTTGATTTTTCAAGTCCCAAAAGCTGGAGAGTTTTGGATAAATATCAACCATCTTAATTCATCTACAGAAAATTAACACCCCTATCGTAGACCTATATAGCAATTCAGAGGTTGACCTCGTTTCTTTGGAATCTTCAAGCTAAAACCATAGGCCAGTTCAATATCTTCTCAAGCGGTACATGCACCTGGGGTTCTTGCATCTAGATTTCAAAAATAAATATTCTATCCTTCATTAACTCCATGACCTATCTCCTTCTATTAAGAAGTGTCTGAACCAAACTTCCCCCTCAGCATTTATGTACAACGAGAATCGGTCTTTTATTGGATGGAGTTATCCATAGGATGCCCTTTTAGCAAACTTATTTTCTATTTTTCTGCTACCCTCATTGTTAGCTAATGAAATTGGTTTTCTATTGAGTTGCTTTTCCAGTTACCTCAAAGTAACCTTGTAGTAAATTCTAATTTATGTCCATCCAGGGATAGAACTCGTTACATTTTACATTATAAAGTAATTCTTTCAACTTTTTAAATTCTATTTGGTTAGTTAAAAGTACATCATCTATGCTGTAAGCTTAGCTAGATATTTATCCCTCTTTGGTGAATGTACACCTTGAATAAGCAACGACTTGAATCTACTAAACGAAGCACGGACATTAAGGTCAACATATCAGCATATGTTATATTACCAAATGAATCAAGGCAGATAATTAGAATTCAGAGTCAAGGAGAAGGGAAAATAGAAAAGAAAGACTTGGAAGTGTTAAGCAAAAAAGATTTATTACCAGAAAAGAAAAAGGGGGAAATCCAGCAATACAGTTGTAGTTATAGACTATGCTAAGGTGTCTGTAGCTGCTCTAGTGTCTTGAAAGAAGCCTCATTCATACCATTTTCACAACAGATTGCACCTAATAATGACTGCCACACATGGATATCTGGAGCCAAGGCTAGAGAGATCATGTCCTCCAAACACATAATAGCACTGTGTAAATCACCTACTTGGCAAAGACCTCGGATAAGAGAAATCAAAGTTCCAACTCTAGGCCAAAAGGAATTAATTGACATTTGCTCCATCACCTTGCTTGCTTCAACATATTTACCATCTTCACATAACCCATCTACCAAAGTTTCATAAGTTTCATAGTTTGGCACGCAACCTACTTGCCTAGACATCCTTTCCAAATACTTTATAGCACAAGTAGATTTTCTTTCATGGCATAGGCCTTTTATAACTACATTATACAATCTAATATTCGGAACACAGTTTTTTTGCACCATCTCACAATCAATGACCACAATTGCCTCGTCAACCTGACCATCCCTGAAAAGAGCAGCTACCTTTGCTTCATAAATCGCCACTGATGGTTTGAAGCCTCTGTCATGCATTTCCTTGAGCACTTTGTTACCTTCATCAATCTTGCCTTCGGCATAAAAGTCAACAGCCATTGCTCTGTAGCTATCTGAACTGGGAACTATGCCTTTTATCAAAGCTTCATTAATCAAAACTTTCATATTTTCTGTATCTGATCCATTCCGGCATTGAGTAAGATCAATCTGCTTGTAGCATCTTTTCGGAGCTTTTAGTCCTTTTCGCAATACCTTACCAAGAATTTGTATGGCCTCCTCCCCTTCTTCATTATCACACAATGCTTCCAATAAAGCTCGATAGACAACCACATCTTCACCACTTCCCTTCTGAGATATCCTCCAGAACATTGAGTACAATAGATGAGTAGCCTCATTGAGCCGCTTTTCTTCACATAAACCCCTCATCAAGATCCTATAACTCTCTTTGTTTGGATAACAGTTCTGGTAACTCATCTCTTGGAAAATATGCAATGCAAGATCAGAGCGTTTCATTCTACAAAGAGCATTCATCAACAAATTCAAGAAATGTGCCCGAGACTTCACTTCCCATCCACAAGAGTTCTCAAGGAATAACTGATAAACAGATTCTAGCTTAGATTCTTCTACCAATATCTCCAAAAGAGTATTCAAAGATCTTGTCCATTCTATACAATTGAACTCCGGAAGAGACTTAAAAAGAAAAATGGCTTCGTTTGTTAATCCAGCTTGTGCATAGCTTCTAATGGCATTCACAAATATTGAGTCATGACACTCACACGAGTCCTCTTTCATCTGATTAATTATTCTCTTCATCTCAGTTGTTCTACCTGATCTGCCTAAAATATTAATCATAGTGCCATAAACAGGACCATTGTGACGGTAAGTTGGATACTTGCATTTTACTTCGTCAAAAAATTGAAGCGCTTTTAGTGGGTTCTTCTGGCACAGTATTAATTGCGAGAGCTGCTTCGGTGTTAGAATCCTTGGCCATCTTATGCCCATAAGCACCAGCAAACTTGATGCAACTCTGAAACAATATAAAAGAGATATTATTATAATCATATATAAAGGACAACGATTTCGATGTTTCGAGAATTCCATCAAGAACTGACATTATGGTGTAGTAGTAAATCCTTGAACTTAATTCATGTGACAACTTACTTCATTCATAATTCCTCATCAATCATTCTACAGTCGTGCAGGTAATTAATTATTCAGTAAAATGGCTATGACCAATCACAGTGTTCCTGCTCGAGTGAACTGACCACGCAGTCCACAACCTTTCAAACTACCCCACATTTATTCTTATGAATCTCCCACTAACACTCGTTTACTCAGACTTCACCAACAAGCTAAGCTCGTTTCCCTATCAGGCAATTTATCGAACAGTTTGTGTGCAATAAGTTCACTTTGTCTACTTTACATCTAAGCAACGGTATTACCCTCCCAGAAATGGTGTTAATTATAGTTCGCAGCTCAACAATTACCAAAATAAGCAACAAGGAAATCAAACCCAGCCTAAAAGCCTCATAATGCTTTCATGAGCTGATGAAACTATTCAATACACAAAGGATTTGGGAGGGGGACTGTGGCTAAAAGAAGGAAGAAAAGAGAGCTTACTTGATTTCGCAGAGCAGTGGTGGGAGATGAAAGGGATGATCGGGCGAATGTCGTGTGTTGGTTGTTCCTGCTTTCTTTTGCTCCTTTCCCGTTTGTGTGTGCTACCGTTTACTCTTTTCTCGTTTGTAACGGCCGCAGGTTATCCGGGAAAATAAAAATAAAAATAAAAACTTAAACGTTTACCAAAAAACATATCTCAAACTCAAAATCAAAAACTAACTAAATATCTTAATTTCTTTAGAAAAATTTATCCCGTTAATTTAATATGATCCTTTTGTTTTTCTCTTTTTATCGCCAGAAAAATCATTTGTCCAGTATGTTACTCTTTCTAATCATTTTCAGTTACCCTTTTTTTTTGTAGCATAGACATGAAATCAAAAAATATTTATACAATGTATGTGCAAATATTTATATTTATTCATTCTTAAAAATATTTATGTTGTTTCAATCTAATCCAAAGAAAACATAGAAAAGAGAAATAATTGATTGAAAAGGTGAGTTTTCATAAGCTTAGGAGTTTGATTATCAACTTTAGATGTATTTCTCTGTCAAAATTAAGAGTATATTTTTGTTAAGGTATAATATGAGCAATATATTTGGATTAAAAGTATAATTAGTTAAATATATTTGGACAAAAAGATATAATGAGAAATATTCAATATGGATGAACTTAAAGGACTAAAACTCACATATTACTCCTATAAAAATCTACTGATTCTCTCTTCTCTTCTTCTTATCCTCCATCTGTTGCTTTTGCTCTTCAAAGGGTAACGTCCAAAACAAAACATAAATATTTTTGAGAATGAATCAATATAAATTATTACAATGGTTTTTGTATCCATTAAAAGCAGTGTTAGTGAACATGTAGTGCCAAATTGTAATAGAGTGCAATCATCTCAGGAAATGTTGAATTTGTTGTCAAGATTGACAGAAATCAAGATATTGAGGTTGAACAAACTAAAGTTAAAGTGAAATTGATGTTGAAACTGCACCGACTCAATCAAGAGATTCAAGAAGCTGAGAAAAAGACCATAGAAGTGGACTTTGCCGATGCAGTTGCATTAGCCAAGAGCGCTACGATGGACTTAGATTGAGATCACAAAAAGAAGATTGGCTATGGTTGATGAAATGATAGCCATAACTTTGAAAAAGAAAGAGGACAAAGCGCTCGAGATCAAGAAGCTGCGTGAAAAATACCATTTCCTCGTGGAAGAGGCTAAAAAAAACCCAAAAAAAGAAATTGATGATGCGACCCGGCAACTTAAAGAAGGGGATGGAAAGATCACCCTCCAAGTGTACTTTTCGGGACTATGACTTGGGTCCCGAAGTCATTTCATGTGCTCTTATTTATCAAACTCTTTAGGCCATAGGCACCCTACATCCCATCAAGGGATCCACTTCCAGGGTTGAACCCGAAGAAGTGCGCCTACCACCAGAACCAGAAAGGGCACACCACAGATGAATGCATGAAGTTCAGGACCATCATCATGACCTGATCAGTAGTGGGAAAATCAGCTATACGTGGGGGCGCCACACTGTCCTTGTGATCAACCAGCATGCCAGTCGCAGAGAATACTATGATCTGACTTCACAGTTTTTGAGGATTCGTATCTGAGTATTTACCTTAAGTTGGTTCAAGGTGGGATCTTGACCCCTGCCAAGAATGACCTTTGCCTTTGGAAGTGAAACTGCTGAAACCTGACTTTATCATGGCACTGAGGAACACAACATTGAGAAATGTCTCATATTCCGTTATGATGTGGAGTCACTGATCAACAAAGGAAGAATCCAGATCAAGTATCGGTGAAGGTTCAGACAAAGAGAACTTGACAAATCGGAGGAAGGCATAGTTTATCTTTCTAGAAGTTTTCATTACATGCATGTTTTCACTAGGATTATTTTATTTTATTTTTATCCAATTCAGAAAAAATAACTAATGCAAATTTTCTGGCCATCTCCCCACACCATGCAAAGCAAAGCCCAATATTTAAGTGGAGAAGGATAGAGGGGCAGGTCCATTATCCACCGAGTTTAGAAGGCTATGATTGGTCCAAAGAGCGGGTCACAGACGGATTTCTCGGTCATAAAAAAAAAATGGCTTTCTTCTCTGTCATACATTAAATATTTTTCTGGGTTTTTTTTCAACAATTTTTGTTCTCTTATACAGGAATGAGACTTGGGCAACTTGGTGCTAGAAACAAGTTTCTCCCTTTCATTTCTGGGAATCTACCATATTCTAAAACTTCTGGTAATTCTATTCAGCCTCAGATCTGTAACCTCATGGTTCATTGGCAGAGTTCCTGCCTCTACTTTATGAGCTTCTTTTGACAATCTTTTGCACATGAAAGTATTGGCACTTGACACTGATTGCTATATCCACCTTAATGACCTGCAACAATTTATTGAAAAATGAGCATTAAAACATTGTGACTAATAAAGCATCAGTACAATGTCAAATTTATGCACCGATAATATTAGCATGTTAGTTCATCATAAAAGGAAAAAACATTAGCATGTTAGTTCAATGAAAGATAGAGTGAGATGAACTAGTGTATCCTTTGAGATTTAAAAGTGTTCGCGCGGCAGATTTCAGGGCTGTTCGGCCATCAGCTGCCACCATTTGGGATTTTTTCAAGGTTTCATAAACTGTTGAATTTAGCATCTTTTATATTTGTTTATATTCTTATAATTCTGTCTAGAGTCTAAATTTGACATTGACATAGTAATTAGGGTTATAGAGTTACTTTCTGTGAAGTCGTGTATGATTTCTTAATTCATGAAGGTGGTTCATACTGGATTTTTGCTTTTTGAAGGGTATATTATTGTCTGTGACACTGTTCCAAAGTTCTTTACTATCAGCATATCTAGAATGCTGAATGTCTTAAGGGTTTTTCCAGAACAATTTGTCTCAGGTTCTAAGAAACAGATTACTAGAGCTATGCAGGCCATTCTTCGATTATATACTTCCTCATCTTCAGAAGTGGCATCTGTGCTTTTGGAACTTATGCTGCAGACAGTGGATTCCTCAAATTTTCCAGGGGACTCAAAGAATGCCCCAACAATCCATGAAACTATTGACATGCATAGTGCATATGATGACTGGAAACCAACCCTGAAGAAATTGTCAAACAGAGAACCGGATTTGCTTCTGACTCTTCTCAGGGAAACTCTAGACAAGATTGAGACTATGGGAGCCTCAAAGCATGAGCTTGGTAAGTGATGTATTCTGGTTTTGATAGTACAAGGATGGTATGTAGTAATGGGCAGCTGAGGTTGAAGAGCCTTTCTAGTACATAAGAAGCAATTGTTGTTAAACTAGCTTACCACTATTATCGACTTAAAAGCTTAGTTCGATCCTCGTTTAGCACATTCTTCAGCTCGTGTTAGTGCGTCAGTTATAACATCTATTGTCCAATCCTTGACATCTTCCTGCATATAAGCAATCAAATGAAACATCATAGTCATTCAAATTTTGTCATGCAGCTGAACCAGGAAGAATATTGAGGGAAAAGAAAAGAATAAATAGTACATTATCACTTTATAAGAACACTAAGACATTTAAGACAAGATGCTCTTGCATGATCTCAGGAACAAATTTCCAAATAAAACATACCAAAAGAATTGCACTGGTCCTAACCCAACAGAATCCTGACGCCAAAACCAAAGTAGAGAAAGTTCGAAGACTATGTCGTACTCCCATAGTCCCATTTTCTACAGGCTTCTTCCATTATTTGGATAGACAGTTTCTTTCAAACTAATTTGTAACATTTCACCAGGCATTGAAACTTCCCATTTAAAAATATATAGCTAAGAGTCCCCATTGGCCCTCATCACTTTAATGGCCCTAATAGCTGGTTGTCTTTAGATGTGCGACTACTTCCAACATAGATATTCATCATTTTTACTACTTCTCGCTTAAATTTGAGAAGGGTTGGACTTATACCATTCTAATCACATATTATGCGAGAGTTGGAGACATTAAGCGTGTCAATATTAGGAAATTGTGAATATGACAAACTAGAAGAAAGATCTGAACAGCGAGGATAAAAAGTTAGAAAGGAAAGAAGCAATTTATATGGGAGAAAAAACTCAAGGTCCGGTCAACAACAGTAAAGTGGTTTGGGAAAGAAAATCGAACCCAATAGAAAGTGAAAGAGAAGATGAAGCAAGGGACTTGGTTGACCTTGATAGAGTGATCGTGGTAGGAAGGTTGCAGGAAAAAGACCCATGAGCCGGTGGATGAAACTCTGCCGAAGATGATGGATGGCACGTAAAACACAAACCCTCTTTCTTTTGGGAACAAAATAGGGAAGAACTTTTAAACAGTCAAGGGACCCAAACCCTCGGCTCCGGCATCATGTAAAGGAAAGGAGAATGAATTTCTTGATTCCTCAAGCATGTTGAGATTTAAATAAGCATTTACAAGTAATACAGAAGGGAAAGAAACTATTTCCTGTTCCTAGTTACACAAATTACAGGGACTCCAAATCTTTCCCATATTACAAGGTACCTATTCTTGCAATATTTAGTATTTCATAATATTGACATTCTTAACTGGAGAGAAGGAAAAGGGAGAAATTTTAGGGCATCGAAATGAACGAGGCAAGTCCAATTTACGAAGAAAACTCAGGACCAAAGTTTCCTCATGTCAATCCAGTTTGCTCGCACCTCAATAATTCCACGAGGTACCTACTACCCCTCCTACCAACACAGTAACGTGCAACTCTATCCACCAAAGGTTGGACAGATGAGAAGAAACCACCTAATGTTTTTTGCCTCCACTAGGAATTAAACCTGAGACCTCATGGTTATCGACCACTTCATTGAGACTAAGTTATGCCCTTGGGTACCAAGGAATGGGATGCAAATACCAAGAAGTCCAAATTTTCCTTTTCCACTTTCTAAGGAAATGGGATGTCGAAGACCAAGAAGTCCAATTTTGAATATGTTCAAACTTGACTTGTGCTTGATTTCATGTTAAATGCATGATACTACGTGTGGATGATTGTTGACACCCAATTTTGAACTAATATTTTCAAAGTTAATACTTTTAGACTTCTTATTCGTTAAATAGTACAAAGTACAATTTTTTTTACACATGTTTAACCATTTTAACACAATTTGTTGATAAATAATCCTTCTTTATGAAAATATGAGAATTTTTAACAATTTATTATAATTTCAGTTAATTTCAATTATCACTTATTTTCGTCACAATTGTTTGCATATAAACAAAATACTATTCAATTTTATTGGTCATCATTTTGATTTAATTCAAATCACTTTTTAGCAATCTATTAATACATTGAAAGTTGGAAGAAATATTTCAAACACAAATAAATTAAATAGCCCATGATATTGGGCACATGGTTTTAGGTAGTTCATGGTATTGAGCACATAGTTTTGGAGAGCCCGTGGTATTGGGAACATGATTTTGAACATCGGGTGGTTTTACTTTTCATATATAACTTTCCATTCTTTCCACATTTAACTTGGTAACTTTGTATTATATCAAAAAATTTGCGCGCCCTACCTAGAGCACTTCAGGCGCGCTGCTCCCGGAGGAAAACTCATATGCGCTTTGGCAGGCGCATTGCGCCAAAAGTACCCCAAGTTGGCGCACCATAGGTGCATTGCGCCATGAGGAAAACTCCTGAGCGCTTTGGCAGGCATTTCATTTCATCCTTACTCCATATTTGGATGCAGATTAAGGGGGAAAGACTTTGATTGGGAAAGGGGCCTTCTCTGCCTACGGCACCTGGCTGACTACGGCGGCCATAGGAGTACTCCGAGATATAAACCAGGGCAACAAAAGTGGAGCATACGACGATGCCGCCCGTTTTCATTTCGTGGAAGTCCCCGGCATAGGAAAGGGTTGTAGGTGATGGACCGTTCTGCTTCTTATCTAGAGAGGGGCGTTTAGCCACTTGACTGTAAGGAGAGGGGCGTTGAAATCCTTTCTATTGGTTCTTGCGTGGCAGCTGGTATAGATGATGAAAGATGGGCCGCTTTTTCGGGACCTATTCTCTTAATAGGAGGCAGGGCACACAAGAGTTTTGCTCCTAGCATGGTTGTCATAAATGTAAAAATAAATTATGGCGATTCATCATGATGCGCCGGGCTAGGAGTTCCCCAGGCTGACGCACTATAGACTCACTGTAGGCACACCGCACAACCATCGCGCCCCAAAAAAAATTTAATGGATTGGAGGCCTACCAGCTCAAAATCTAATATTTTTACACCTCCCCCCGCCCCCCCCCCCCACAATCACCTTTAAAACCCTATTTCCCTCCTAAACCTCCCTCTCCCATCTCAAATCAGTAGCACCAAGCCCTTTTCCTCTCCCAAAAATTTCTTCTTTCTCCTACTATTGTTGTCTTCCCCAAAAGCTTCCAACCCCTCACCTTAGAAAACTTTTTCCCCTTCACTTTCCTCCATAAATAGCTGCCCCAACTTCCTTTTTTCTTCTCCCTCACAAGGTTTTCCCCTATTCTCCATTCTTGCTCAAGTCAAAATGGCACCAAGCGGTAAACAAGTTGAAGGCAATGTGGATAGCAAAAGGTCCCGAAAAGGTGATGCCGTCAATTCGTCGGGCCAAGCAAGTTCTCGGCACACCCCTCAAAAATTTGGAAAGCAAGCGGTGGAGCACTACGGGCAAGATTGGTTTGAGTAACAAAAGGAAGCAAAGTATTTGGGGGATGAACATGTGGATGAGGGTCGGTTGTAGGCTGAGTTCCCCCAAATTCATGATAGGGTGTACAAATCGGGCATTCAATATATTTTTCAGGATCAAGGTGAGTGTAATCTCACTTTAGTTCAAGAATTTCAAGCGATTTGGGACACAAATCAACGTACAAGCAATAGAATTGAGGTCCGAAGAAAACAATCTGTTTCACCACCCGAGTGTTGAATGAGTTCTTTGGCACACCCCATGTTGATGCCTCAGAGTATCTGGCTATGAATAAGGCCCCACCTTACAGAGACATCCATCACACACTTTGTGGCATAAATTCGACATGGGAGAGAAGCAAGGAAACCAGACAACATGCCACTTAGCACTATGCCCATTTGAATCAAGAAGCATGGGTATGGCTCAAAATTGTTTGTAGTACTCTTTTACCTTGTAAGAATACCTCTTAAGTAACGAAAGATAAGGTAGTGTTGGTTTATATGTTGATGAAGGGAATGTCGGTTCTTGTGACATCAGTTCTCCGCCATAATATGGTGAAGTCTAGAAATAATAAAAGGTGGAGGTATTGCTATGGGGTTTGATGATCCGTTTAACTAGAGAGATTGTGTGGTGGGGGAGTTCTACGATTTATGCCCACCGAGAGTGCCACATTTGGTATGTCAGTTGGTTGATGTGACTAAGACCAAGGCACAAGATACCTCACACGGACCCGTGCTCTCTATAGCGGATTGCCAGGCTCAGGACAATAGTTAGATGTGTTGAATGTTTGGTATGGCAGAGTTGCAATTGCGCATTGGTAGTCGTCGTGTGACCGATGCAAATATGGCTAAATTAGTCGAGTGCTACCCACTGACAGATATAGTGTTATGTATGTGTAAAATAGGCCTAGCTTTTCAAGAGTTGTTGGATGATGATGAGCCCATTGTTCATGATGCTCACGATGATTAGAAAGTGGATGATGCAGGCACATCGTTCATGGCGGTTGATGGATCCACGGATGCGGCAGATGAAGATGATGGCGACGAGGCCTAGAGGCCATGGAGTTCTTTCTTTCACTCTTAGCTTATGTATTGAATTGTTGCACCGGGGACAGTGCCATGTTTTAAGTCTTGGGTGGAGGATGAATTTCAACTTTTACTATTATATTGAGTCTTTCATTTTTAGGATGAGTTCCTTGACTTTTGTTTTCCGTTCTTTCCCGAGGATAGTCCCTTTGAACAGGGTAGAGTTTTTGACTTCTTCCGGAGAGTCGTTGTAGTAGTGATTTTTCATAATGATGGATGGATGGATGGATGACGATCGTCTTAAGGGAAAATTAGTCATAGGTTTGTAGGATTGGAAGCCTGACCACTTTAAAGTTAGCCAAATGTCATGAATAGTTCATGTGTAATCATGTGTATTAAAGAAGTAGCTCTTTAGAAACGCATAAGTTTTTTAACTGGACTCTAAGAATGAAGAAACTGGGTCCAATTGTATTCGCTCAAGATGTTTGTGTACGAGAGCATGCAATGTATGTGTATCATGGTGTCATGTGTGGTGAGTATTTGATTGGTTTCTTGCATAGAATAACATCTAGAACATGTCTCGTGTGTGTGACAAATTGACTAGCATGAAGTTGTGGGACATGATTTGGGCATTTCATTGTATAGCCCGTTCGATAATAGTTTGTGCCACCTTGACATTATCCCTAGTAAAGTCCCTTGAGCCTTGTAGCCTATTTCTTTGTGTAGCCACATAATGAGCCTAATCCCTCTTGTGACACCTTGTTTTAATTTGATCCAAATAATATTCCTTAATGCACTTTGTAGTGAACAATATGAACAAAAACAAGGGTGAATGGTGTAGTAAAGGAGAGATTTGGTGCATGGTGCCTGGGTAAATTAGCGAAATGCTTGCTGCATATAAAAAAAATGGTATGATGAAGTAAGTAAATTGATGTGCTAGCGGCAAGTGCTTCGAATACTAAAGGGGGGAAATCAAAAGATAAAGAGGGAATGACAAAAGGTGTGAACATAAAGAGGAAAGTAAGGCTAAAAGAGGAACAAAGAGTAAATTTTCGTGCCTTAAAACAAGTGCATTAGGGAGGAAAGTCACTATATATCCAAAAGTATCTTGAAAAGTTGAAATAACGGGAAAAAATAGATGCTTTCATGGACTACTTTGACTTTAGGGATTTGCTTTATCATTAGCTAAAGAAGAGAGACAATGGGGAAGCTCAGTCTAATTGTCCGAAGTAATTCTTTCTTGATTGGATGCCAGCTTTCTCTTAAATCCTATCATGCACTTACATACAAATCTATAGGTAGTTCATCTCCTTCTAAGAAAAGTATCCAAAGTTTAGATATTGAAATGAATGCCTTCCCATCACTGGTTATTCCTAATGCATTCCTCTATGACAATAAACTTATTTTAATGAAGTAAATAAATAGTTAAGTACTTGGAATAAGCAAGTAACTTTTGTGATACAACTTTTTTTCTTACAATATCTTTCTTCAATCTTGATAAGTAAACAAATACATACACTAATTTTACAGTGATTCATAATGTTCAAATACTTTTATGTTTTTACATTTGCAATGAGCTCAAACGTCCTTAGATAGGAGGTTGTGGAGAAAACAGATTAGGATAAGGTTAGTAGGTAGTAGTGTGTCATCTTGATATCCATCCATACTAGTAGTCATAGTATTGCTTCTATAGTTTCTTGTCCTTTGATTTTTGTTTTTGTATCTTGTACTTCATCGTATCATTTTGTTATAGTTATTGTTTTTTTTTTTTGAGATAAGGGTAACTTTTTTGTTATAGTTATTGTTCAAAATGCCTTGTTATGCTTTTACTTCCATTACTTCTTTTATGGACTGTTTTTCCTTGAGCCAAGGGTCTATTGGAAGCAACCTCTCTACCTCTTAGGTAGGGGTAGGTCTGCTCAAACTCTACCTTCCCTTGACTCCAATGAGTGGGACTACACTGGGTATGTCGTTGTTGTTGTTGGTCACCCACTTTTTTAAAAGGTAATATTATAGGTAGTTACACATGTTTGCATGGTATCAGAACAAACAAGCAGTCCTGGGTATGATCAAAAAGTCCCAAGTCAAGTCTAAGTATAGGTTTTTTTGATAAGATTGGTCACAAACTTTTTACAATTAAAAGAGGTATGATCAAAAAGCCCCAAGTCAATACCCAAGATCCGCAAGTGAAGGACCAACAGACAAAGTTAACGTGATTACCTAATGGTATAATAAAAGCTACTGGTGGACTACTTAAGTGGATATAATGGAAAAAGTAACCATAATCATAAAACTAAACCATGCTGAATCACAAGATATCATTTTCTTGAAACAACAACTTAGATAATAGGTCTGCAGCTAATGAAAAGAAAAAGAAATGGATTAAATTTGTTGTATAACACCCAAAAAGTCATGGGAAAAGATTAGTTTCGACTGCCAGAAGGTTGTCACTGTAGTTGCAGGAAACAGTGGACAAAACACTCGTGCTGCCGGAATAACTGCTGAAGAAAATAAATGCAGGTAACTGCAGGAATGGTCACCAAAAAGGCGTGTGGTGTTGCTGGAAAGATGTGCGGCACCACCAAAAGAGCCACGGAAAAGATGTGAGGTGTCACTGAAAAGGTTTCCAGAAACACTCTCAATGCTACATAACGATCATCGAGAATAGGCACAGTACCATCACAACAATCACTGATATTAGGCATGATAAAAGGGAATGGGCACGGTAAATAAGAGTGATGCCCATTGGAATGAGGGAAATTTAGATTTCTACTTAGATCATAGAAGATTCTGATAGCATGTGAGGAACTAAGAGGAGAGAAAATTTGTATTAATTACTTTACGATAATTAATACAATACGCAGTTACTTTAGGTGAAAAGCAAAAGATCTTGCATCTAACCCATTCAAAAACTAGAAAATCACTAGTATAGAAACTTAACTAGCTATCTAACACCTTCATTTTGCACTAAGGTTGGCATGCCTAGTTCTAGGCCAACAGGCAAACAATGATAAACCTCTAGACCCTCCAACATCCTTATAGTCATTGTTGATATTCTGCTAAAAAGCATTCCCACTAGTAACCTGAATGCCTTACAACTATAGGAAGCTTTCTAAATTCTAACCCGTTTTGTTTGTTCTCTAGAATGTTAGCACGAAAAATACCTATCACCAGATGAATGAAAGGTTAAAGAAGTAATGCATTTACCATCTTCAAAGGCTCCCCTGTCCTAAGCTTTGCATTTGGACGGGCTAGTTTAGATTCAAACGGAGTTCTTGGTCGCACTTCCTGAACTGATTCCCATTCCTCGCGGGTAAGCATCCTAACTGTTCCTTGACCAGCAGGCGCATTCTTTATTTTTCGCTCAATCATATCTTGCGACTTCGAGTCATCATACTGCATGCAAACACAACTATAACTTATAAGCTACTCAGCTGATTAAGATCGTAAAACATACAAGCAAGTTTACTACACCAAAGAATTGAAAATATATTAGTGTTTACCGCAAGTCTCACACATCCCTACCTGTAGAATCAACAAAAAATACCCATGATGGAGACTTTGATGTTTGTGGATTCAGTCAGCTAAAATACATCAAACTCCTCAATCAATATCAACAAGATTCAACTTAAGTTCCTTTTACATTATAATGAATGTAAATAGAAATAAGTCCCATTAATTCAAACCAAGAAAAACAAAGATATTCTACAGTCTATAAGCAGTTCTATATCGAGATACCATTTCTTTGGTACATTACAGCAGTAAAATAATTCTCCTATTAAGATTATGAATATCAATGAAACCATCAGGTCACTCCACCTATGAAGCAACATTTAAACCTTGTCAAGTATCAATGTCCCCAAGTTTCTCTTCTACTCACTATTACAATCCACCAGAATCACAACGAACAAATGAATATATAAGGGGTTTGTCCATTTCTAAGATCATTCCAATTTCATCCAAATACTAAAACAGAACTTTACACAAACTGCAATTGAGTATCATACCATCATGAGGAGCTTTGCGAAAAGTGCGGTCCCAACAACAGTGAGTATCATGGGCATAGTAGCAGTATCAAGGAATGATCTTGAATCAGGAACCTGAACAAATAACTGATTCTTCCGAGGATCTTTCCATTTCTTCTTCACCTTCAATTCAGCAACCTTCCTCTTCAACGTCTCACTGGGGCCAAATTCACGAGATAATGTGTGAAGTTGTCTACAAAATTTGCGAATACCCATCATGATTCACTGAGAAATTGAATCAATTATCAACTGGTATCGTAGATAGTGCATCTGATAATTGAGAATAAGAGAGAATTTGAAATAAGGGTTTAGGGTTTTCGATTGCCGAAACTGTACAACAGTAATTAAACAGATTTTCATTCCATTTGTATTTGAATTTTTTTTTTTATATGTTCTCATATGTTTGGAACCGTACAATGTGAATTAGAGAAAATGACAACATGGTCCTTATGTTTCGGAGTAAGTCTAAAATAGTATTTTAAATTTATTTTGAGCAGCTTTGATCCTTCAATTTTTTCAAAAGTAACCCAAATATCAGAAATAGATTAAAAAAATAGAAATTACCCGACACACTACGGTCTCATTTGTTTGCATCTAATGAAAATCTGAATCTGAATGGTTCAGACATTAGGTCATTAAGTGTGTTTGTTTTTTTTCCTTAAAATTTTCTTAATGGGTCTGAAAGGGTTGGGGTGTTCAAAACCGAACCGTAACCGATAAGTCAATCGCAATATTGGCTTATTGGTATTGGCTTATAGAATAAATAGTTGGGGAACGGATTAAAATTTTTAAATTAACGATTTATTGGTTTGGGGGTGGATTATTATGTACGGCCATGTCAATAACTTCTTATTCCCCTGCTTTAATTCTAACTAGTTTGGAATTAATTACAACAACTAAATCCACCAACTAAACCACGTTATTTATTTGAACGTATTTCAACAACTAAACTACATTAACTTTAACTAGTTTTAAATTAATTCAAACAAATAAATCAAAGTCTAGGACAAGACAAACAACTACACTTTGTTCAACACTAGATGAACATTTCATCAATAGGATCAGCTAGTGTTGATACTTATGCTTAACAAACACATTATTCCTAAATTAAAGCTTAGTATCAACACTAGATGGACAAAAATCGATCTTGTAAGAAAATCAATGTTGTCATCTATAGGATCAATTAGTGTTGGTACTTATGCTCAACAAACATTTTCTTCCTAAATTAGAGCTAAGTGTCAATACTAGTTAGACACAAATCGATCTTGCAAGAAAATTAATTTTGTCATCAATAGGATCAACTAGTGTTGGTTTATGATTAATAAACACATTATCCCCAAATTAAAGCCAAGTGTCAACACTAGATGGACACAAATCGATCTTGCAAGAAAATCATTTTTTTCATCAATAGGATCAACTAGTGTTGGTACTTATGCTCAACAAATATATTATTTCTAAATTTAAAGCTAAGTGTCAACACTATATGGACACAAATCGATCTTGCAAGAAAATTAATTTTGTCATCAATAGGATCAACTAGTGTTGGTACTTATGCTAAACAAACACATTAGCACCAAATTAAAGCTAAGTGTCAACACTAGATGGACAAATCGATCTTGCAAGAAAATCAATTTTGTCATCAATAGGATCAACTAGTGTTGGTACTTATGCTAAACAAACACATTATCACCAAATTAAAGTTAAGTGTCAACACTAGATGGACACAAATCAATCTTGCAAGAAAATCAATTTTGTCATCAATAAGATCAACTAATGTTGTCACTTATGCTAAGCAAACACATTATCACTAAAGAACACTATAAAAATTCAAACAAACCTAATATAAAAATTCAAACAAACAAACCTAAGCAAAATGCAAGTGTTGTACATTGAATAAAAGAAATCTAATACATACAATAATTAAACTTTTGGAGGAAAAAATACCTCGACTTTATTTAATTAGGGATGGAGATGGAAGGGTTGGCGGCAGTTGGCTCGATGGCGTCAAAGATGAGAAAATTGAAGGAAAGGTATCCTTTAAGTTTTGAATTAACTATTGGTGACTATGTTGACCAACAAAAGGTGAAACATACTTAAATACTAAATTAAGTTAATTGTGGACTCAATTAAAATTTTCAAAACTTATAATCTTTTTAAAAATACAAAACAATCCCCCACTAAATAAACAAACTTTCTACTCCCTCTCTCAAACGTTTTCCTCTCTCTCGCTACAGAAAACTTTTCATACTTCCCAAAAATTAAAAATTGCTTCGATCGGGACAATCAATTTCGTTGGCAACTTTCAACTTCCAACGGCCGTACTTTGAACTTTCGATTCTTCTATTCTAACCATCCAAAGGAACAACAATTTGCAGGTAAAGCTTTATTTTTTTGAAAAAAATTAGGGCTTTTTAGTTTGTTTTTTTTTTTTAATAGCTTTACAATTTGCATATACTCTTCCCTCAAGAGCTGCCCAGGTTTTGTGCGATTCATGTTGAGACAATGAAGCTTTTGCTTGTTTATGCTTTAGGAAGTGGACCAACTGATTGTTCTAGGAGGAGCAAATCGACTAACCCCACCCTATGCTTTAGGACAGTTTTTGGCAAGATTTGATTTTTATTTGTTTTTTTTTTTTTTTTTTTTGGGTACTTGGAGATTGATTTGGATTAGTGGGGTTAGTTGATAATTTAGGTGGGATGGGGAAGAAAAGGGGTTTGCCCAATTGGGTTCCTGATGGGTGGAAGGTGGAGGTTAGAACACTCAAGAAAAGTAAGAAAGAAAAGGTGTCCCTGCTTTCTTGTTCATTCCTCTTTTCTTAATCTTACATTTGTTTTTGTTTTTGTTGTATTTTGCTTTTGGGATGATAAAGATTGATTCTTTTTGTTCTATTCATTTCTGATCTTCCATTGCAACTATTATTCTTGGCTTAATATGTACTAATATGATACAAAATCATAACTTTGCTTCCCATAACTATTTGCCTGGTTGTGTAACTAAGGGCTACTACTTTGTGTCTTCTCCTTGTTGGATAAATTAGCAAGTTTGATGTCATGCTTCATCTGTATAGACAAACTAGGCAAAGTGATTGAACTTAGTAATGGATACTTTGTTGAAATGCATGTAAGCTGATCCAAACATCACTATTAGAAAAAAAGAAAAAAAAGGCAAGTTTTGGGAGTTAGTCTTCTTGCTTTAAACAAGGTTTTAACTGAAGAGGTGTTAGTTTGCTTTTATGGCTGAAGTAGGTAAAAAATTCAACATGCACTTTTTTGTTGAACCATGTAATGCCTAGACAATATAAGTATATGAAATGTCTTAGTTCTGATAAAAGTTGATCTTATATTTATCTTTTGAAATTAACTACATTAGGGCCTCATATGTTGCACTAGATGACCTATTTGTTACAACAGATGGGTTATTTGTTGCAACAAGTGGATTATCTCAATAGTTTGCTGATGTTTTATTTACTTTCCACAGATGACCTATTTGCTGCAATAGATGAGTTATTTGTTGTAAGAAAACTTGATCATTTGCTACTGTTTTGTTTTCTTCCAATAGATGGTATATCTATTGCAACAGATGGGTCATCTGTTAAAAATAAAATATATATGTAAATGTTACAATAAATATTTTATCTATTATAATTTATAGAGTAGTTTTAATATAAACTACTTTTGTTTATAGATTGTACATTCATGGCTTGTCCCCACAAAGTAAGAGTTGCAAATGTCATTCTTTTTAACTCTAGGAATTATTGACACAAAATCAAACCATACAGTGAATCTAATAAAAAAAGAATTGGCTAGAGCAACAACGATCAAAAGGGAAGCACCTATTGTTTCTGGTGATGCTGATGATGTTGCAATAGATGTTGGTGTTGATATTGGTGATGCTGGTGCTAGTGGTGGTGAGCATGTTGATGATGTTGGTGGTATATATGGTGGATTCACCCCTTTCAGTGGACATACCACATCTTTTGCTCCTTCTTCTAGCTCATGTTCTGCATGTAAATGTGAAGAATGCAAGAACAAAGAGGTTCAGTTAATATCTACTGGTGAAGATGTGAAGAAGACTCTTGATGCTCTTACTAGTGATGTTAATGAATTGATATCTAAGAGAGGTGTTATTCCATCAAGAAAAATTTCGGAGCAATTCATACCATTGAAGATTAAGAGGAGAAGAAAATCAATTTCCAAGATATTATCAAATATGAAAAAGAGACAACAAAATTGCAACTACTCCTCTTCCTTGCAATGTTGAGTCATCTTCAGGAGCCATAGAAGAGCAACAGAAGTTGTAGAGGGTATGGGTTGCTGAAGTCATATTTTGTAAGGTGAAGAACCTGATATTTTGTAATGGTTGATGACAATATTTTATATTTAATAGATGTCCAGTTATTTTATTATGAATTCTATTTTGTAAGCTGAAGAATTTTATATGAATTGTAATTCATGAACACTTATCATATTTAGTTAATCATATTTTGTAATTGCCGATGACAATATTTTATATTATATAGATGTTCAGTTATTTTATTATTAATTCTATTTTATTCTTAGATTTGTAAAATGTTAAATTATACTATTGGAACAGATGTTGCAGCAGGTTATAATCTGTTGCAACTCATCTATTGCAACTAATGAATCATCCATTGCAACAGATGAGCATCTACGCTTAATTATTTTCAACGAATGGGTCATCTATTGCAACAGATAATACATATTAGACATTTATTGCAACATATTTCTATATTTGTTGCAACAAATAATCATACTTATTTGATTATTTTCAACAGATGAGTTATCTATTGCAACATATGGATTATCTATTGTAATTGAACTTATAATTGAACTTCATTTATCTCTAATTATGGGTTAAAGAAGCATTTCATATCAAAATAATCAATTGATCACTTTATTTAAGACGAATACAGTTAGCTGATCATGTAATTACTTTATAATGCATCGAAAATGTAATTGAACTTATTAATTGAAAGGTAATTATAATTAAATAAGTTTATTTATCACTATTTATGGATTAATGAAGCATTTCATATCAAAATAATCAATTGATCATTTTATTTAAGACGAATACAGTTAGTTGATCATGTAATTACTTTATAATGCATCGAAAATGTCATTGAACTTATTAATTAAAAGGTAATTATAATTAAATAAGTTTATTTATCACTAATTATGGGTTAATGAAACGTTCATATCAAAATAATCAATTGATCACTTTATTTAAGACGAATACAGTTAGTTGATTATGTAATTACTCTATGTTGCATTAAGATTATAATTAAACTTATAATTGAAAGATAATTATCATTAAATAACTTTATTTATCACTAATTTTGGGCAAATGAATCATTTCATATCAAAATAATCAATTTATCACTTTATTTAAGACAAATACAGTTACTTGATCATATATTACTCTACAATGCATTGAAAAATGTAATTGAACTTATTAATTAAAATGTAATTATAATTAAATAACTTTATTTATCATTAATTATGGGCTAATGAAGCATTTTATATCAAAATAATCAATTGATCACTTTATTTAAGACGAATACAATTACTTGATCATGTAATTACTCTACAATACATTGAAAATGTAATTCAACTTATTAATTAAAAGGTAATTATAATTAATTAACTTTATTTATCACTAATTATGGATTAATGAAGCATTTCATATCAAATATATCTAGAGTCGGTTGAAAGTGATCAAACATATATGCTCATATGTTGCAACAGATGAGCATATATGCTTGATTATTTCCAATGGATGGGTCATCTATTGCAACAGATAATACATATTAGATATTTGTTATAATAGATTCCTATAATTGTTGCAACAAATAATCATATTTATTTGATTATTTTCAACAGATGGATTATCTATTGCAACAAATAATGCAATAGATAATACATCTAATGCAAAATATGCATAATTTGTTGCAACATATGAGCATAACTAATATATTTTATATAATAAATATGAACATACACAATTAACCAAAATGAGTTAAAATTATCAGATTCATAACTAAGTACAAAATAACTATTTCACTATTACAATAATTATGGAGCATTTCGAACCGGGCTTGTTGTTCTCTTGTGTCCAATATTTTTACATATTGAACACTTTTTTTTTTTGTCGAAAGTGACTAGTTCTTTTTTGTTCTTGAATGTCATTCCTATGTAAAAACCTGTCTCATCATTTTGAATATTGTTCAACTATTTTAATTGAGAATTGCCCCATATATCAACAATGGGAGTAGGTGTTTGGTCCTCCTCAACATCATCCAATCTCATCATCTGAAATATTCATGTTCATTCCATTCAATTCATCATTTAACAGACTTTCTTGGTCTTGTTCTACATTTTCATTCTCTATCGATTTTTTAACAACGTACACCCTTAAAACGGACCTAGTTGCACCACTCAGATAAGCATGCAAAACGAAGTTGATTGCTTATCTTAAAAGGTATTACCCTCTGATTTTCAAAAGACTTGTGCATGTAACTGATGACAAGATCATTTGGTTGACAATTTAGTCCACAATAGCTAATGATTGAGTTCACAAAATCATTATACAAAATATCCCTTTGGACAGTCATCAATACTGACTTTGACATGTCACCATCCTTCCAACGCCAAATAAATTGATTGTTCTTCTTAATCCATTCACCATAACAATCAACAACTATAGTTATTGATTTTTCCATTAATGGTACCTAAAGGAATTTATTAAAAATATTTAATAATGATTGTATAGTAAAGTTGAGTGGCTATATACAGTTAAAAATCATATGCATAATCATTGTCCCAACAAGTCAATCATCTATTGCAACAAGTAGATCATCTGTTGCAGCAGATGATTCACTTGTTGCAATTGATGATTCACTTGTTAGATACATGTCCAGAACCAAAAGCTTATCCAACATGTAAGTCAATTGTTGTAACAAATAAGTCATTTGTGTGCAACAGGTAATTGATCTGTTGCAATATATGACTTAACTGTTTGGACAAATTTCTGGTTTTGTCCTAGTTTGGCCTGACACTGTAATATGTATCTAACGGGTAAGCCATTTGTTGCAACAGATGAGTCGTCTGATGCAGCAGATGACTCATATGTTGCAATAAATAACTTATATGTTGTGACAAGCTTCTGGTTCTTTCTCAGCTTGGCTTGATACTGTAATATGTATCCAACAGGTAAGCCCTCTGTTGCAACAGATGAGTCATCTGGTGCAGCTGATGACTCATCGATTGCAATAAATGACTTATCTGTTGGGACAAGCTTCTGGGTCAGTCCCAGCTTGACATGGTATTGTAATATGTATCCAACATGTAATCTATCTGTTGCAACAGATGACTTACCTGTTAGGTACGCGGCTGTAAATTTTTGAAGAAACATTCAAACTACCAAAATGAAAAATTAGAGTAAAAATCATTAGTTTACTTATCAAAATCACCTATGATGTAATGCCTAATGATATATGAAAGAAAATCAATCTTAAAACAGCAGTACAATGTGAATATCAACTGAAGAAGAAAAAATGATGCACAACCAGAAAAAGATGGTGAAGAAGAAGAAGAAGAAAAATGATGATGGAGAAGAGGAATGAAGAAGAAGAGTAGCAACAATGGTTCCCAACAATGGAAGAATAAGCAAGAGAAAAAAAGGGAAAAATGAGTCGTTGGTACCCTTTTTTTCCCTCAATTTCTTATTATTTAGGGTTTTATATAAGATGGACTAAAGTGTAAAATAAAAAACTTAGGGATGAAAAATTCAACCCCTTAATTCTTAATTTAAAAATTGTCACCCCTACTCAATAATTAAGACTTGAGTCACCAATCCCTAATTTTGAAACTTTTCTATAATCCTTAATTCATTGTCCTATCAAAGATTAGACCTTTAATTAGATTGTACCCCTGCACTTAAAATTTTGTACACCAAATTTAGTACATTCTATAGTTGTGAAACTTTTTCTTTAAAAAAACCAGTTTAACAACAGATAGATAGCAAAGCTTAGGTCTCTAAGAGAAAATGCAGCATATTATTGGATCATCTCAGCACCGTACGTCCTATCTAAATCCATGGTAGGAAAATACTACTTCCTGTAACTTCACCTTTTATTTGGCCTACTACATAGATCATACAAATTAGGAATACTTAATTGAGATACAAATGGTTCACTATGATTCGAAAGTAAAATAACATTAGCTCCAAACTTTACCACTGTATAAATCAATGCATGTTTAGTGTAATAGGAATATGTGTTAGAACTCACAAGTTCCTTTCTTTCTCTACAGAGTGCAAATTGTAATATATAGAAATATAAGTAGGATTTTCGAAAATTAATAAATACATACATGCGACAGTTGTGACCTGCGTTGCTGATCAATGATGTGGGGTGGGGTGGGGTGGGGTGGCGCGATGGCTCTTAGGGTGAGAGAGGTGTTGTTCTGCGAGCTAAGGCTGAGAGAGGTGACTTAGGATTTTGAGAGAAATAGGAAAATAATTATCATTCTTTTTTTCTAAAAATAAGTGGTAACTGTTGGTATTTTTAAAAATAATTATCTATATTAATATATCGATATCTTGAAGTTGGTTTTGTCAATTCAAATTATTAAAAATATTTAATAAATATCGACATCGTGAAGTCGATATTATTTAAATAAAATAATAATTTAAATAGATCGACTTCTAAAGGTCGATGTTTATTAATTTATTTTAATATGAACCGACATCTTGAGGTCAATTTTATTAATTAAAATAATATATATATATATATATATGATCATTTGGTTTAACACAACTCGATGAATATAATCTTCGAAAATCAACTTATTTCATCCGTCTCTAATGAATTATCGTTTAGCTTTTTGCCTTCGACATGATCACTACAAAAACATCCATTCAAGTTCAGACGTACATATATTGATAGAACTTTATTTGTACAATACCTCACGAGTATATATGTATATATATATATGATCATTTGGTTTAACACAACTCGATGAATATAATCTTCGAAAATCAACTTATTTCATCCGTCTCTAATGAATTATCGTTTAGCTTTTTGCCTTCGACATGATCACTACAAAAACATCCATTCAAGTTCAGACGTACATATATTGATAGAACTTTATTTGTACAATACCTCACGAGTATATATGTATATATATATATGATCATTTGGTTTAACACAACTCGATGAATATAATCTTCGAAAATCAACTTATTTCATCCGTCTCTAATGAATTATCGTTTAGCTTTTTGCCTTCGACATGATCACTACAAAAACATCCATTCAAGTTCAGACGTACATATATTGATAGAACTTTATTTGTACAATACCTCACGAGTATATATGTAT
>JAJOOF010000434.1:0-90999 GCA_029582545.1 Solanum lignicaule | reverse complement strand
TAAGTACTCATGTTTAGAGGTGGTGTTGGACAAGTTGTGTATTATGCTTGAGCTTGACTCATCTATGGTATTTTTGTATCATTCTTATTTTTGTTTCTCTTGTTCCCTTAGTCCCGATTTCCCCCTTGATTATGCTTATCGTTTATGGTCATTTTAATTGCTTCCGCGACCAAGGATGTGTAATGATATGCTATGAGGCTTGTTTGGGGTTCCTTCGGGTTCCCCATTCGCCGGTCACGTCTAGGCCCTAGGCTTGGGTCGTGACACAAGGTATGCCCCACAACCTTGACGCATCAACTTTCTTGCCAAGGCCGCAGAAATAAAACTAGATGTCACTGATCTTTCACCTTGTACAATGATGTGTGAAAATTTAGGATCTTTAAAAGTCACATGCTTAGACCTACAATCTACCACCGCATGATATTTATAAAGCCAATCCATCCTGATAATAACATCAAAATCCTTGAAGGGTTTTTCAATTAAATTAGCAAGGAAGACTAGCTTTTGAATCGCGAAGGGATAATCTTGGTAAACTTGATTACACACAACTTGATAACCCAAAGGACTTTCAACTAGCACATCGTAATTAAGTCTCACAGATTTCATATTTTCAGGAAGAACAAGTGACGAACAAATATAAGAATGTGTAGAACTAGGATCAAATAATGTAAACACACATATGCCAAATAAGTGAAATTTATCGACAACCACGTCTTGTCCATCTTGATCATCCCTCTGCCTCATAGCATAAGCGCGTGCAGTAGTCCTTTGCCCACTAGCTTGGTTAGCTCCACTTATACTTGCTGCCTGGGGATTTTTAGGTCTTGCACCTCTATTAGTTTGAGGAGGATTGATAGAAGGCTTATGAACTGAGCCTTCAGTTCTCAACGATGGAGCATTATTAGGATTAGGACAATCCTTCACTTTATGATCAAAGCTCCCACAATTGAAACAGACACTAGAAGCTTTCCTGCAAGTACCATAATGATTCTTTCCACATTGTGGACAAGTGGGAACGCGAGGCTTGCCTTGGCCATAATTTGGAGTGCTAGCTGTAGAAAATTCTGATATGTTTTGCCTTTGTTGAGGTGGCCTGTTATCACTACCAGCCTTAGAATTATCAAACCTCTCTCTTTTGGATGGACCCCCAAAATCTGGTCTAGGCTTTCGGAATCTGTTTTCATTTCTACTAGCTTCTTCTTTATCAAGTTGTTCCCAAGTAAAAGCAGCAGACACTAAGTTACAAAATTTCTCATGTTGCAAGATTGCCACATTCTTCCTAATGGAATCATTTAAACCGTCTTCAAACTTCTTGCACTTGTGTTTTTCCTCTTTAATAATACCACCAGCATACCGAGAGAGCCTTAGAAACTTTTGTTCGTATTCAGCAATAGACATGCCTCGTTGCCTTAGATTCAAAAACTCCTTTTTCGTTGCATAACAATAAGCAGGTGGGACATACTTCATACGAAATTCCTTAAGAAAATCATCCCAAGTAAGAACAAGAGGTTTTACCTTGGCATTCAGAACATTTACCCACCAATCGTAAGCATCCTTTTGTAATAGTGAAACAACATACTTAAATTTTGCAACATCTGAACACTCTAACTGCTCAAATACCCTCTCCATGCGATCAAGCCATTGTTCAGCATCAGTGGGATCAACAGTGCCTTCAAACTCCACTTCACCCATTTTCCTCATTTTCTCAAAGTTAATCCCGTGGGGGATCATGCATCGATTCAGCCATGTGGTGAAAGAATTCAGCCATTTGTTGAAAATGAGGATTCATTGTTTGAGTACCATGACTCATGTGAGGATATGAACCAGCACTTACACCCTGATGGTTTCCCACTTCAGAACCACTAGTTTGGGGAACATACTGATTTGAGATATGTTCTCCAACCCCTTCCAGTGCATGAGGTTGGGAAACAGAGGCACCCGAACCTTCACGAGCAGCTTCTATAGGTCGGTCAGAAGAAGTGTCCATGACTTAATTCCTTCAAAAGGAAAGATCACATTGCATTAGGGATATGTATTTGATGCATATGCACTCTATATGTGATAAAAAACATTATAAACCATGTAATTGACCAAATAATACAAATAGAACCTTTTTCGAAAGTGAACAAGTATACAAGTAATTCAAATCAAAATTCCTAGAACCACAAACATAGGCTCTGATACCAACACTTGTAGCGACCCTTTTTTAAAGAGACCTAACTTATACTTGTGACATTCAAAAGCGATTAACGAGGGCATACTGATTATAATCTAGTAGAGGGATTAGATTCATAATGACCTCCGAAAAGTAATTTAAGCAAATAACCGATGAGATTTTCATGTATATATATATTATCCTCACACTCAAGGATGAAGTAACAAGAATATTACAAACTCCGAGTATCGGAATCAGCCTGCTCATGCTTCACACAAACATTCGAAACAAATAGTAAATTTAGTATATTACAAGACTTGAGTTTACACACCCCAAAAAGATAAAAACGTATAACGATACTTATATTAAAACCCATGGTAACACGACCAAATCAGCCCTCAAATTCTCATGTAAATATACAAAACATAGATCATGTATAAGTCCCAAGGTTTATAAAAAATATATATGCCTATATGCAAATGTGATCTTCCTTAAAGCTTTCAAAATCTCCATCTTCAATGGCCAACTTCAAGCATCCTCTAGAACATTCCCTATGATTGAAACAACTATCGCTAAGCATATAGCTTAGTGGTGTAAAAACTATAGGTTTGAAGCCCTCAAATTCACCAAGTTATCATTCTCAAGTAAAGGGCAGCATAATTGAACATAATAAATAAATCAAGTTAACAATATATAAAGAGTATCAAGTTCGATATTTAAAGATCCAAATGTCAAGAATGCTCATAGCACAATTTTCCAAGAGATTCAACAACAAGGCTCGCCCAATATATACATCATGTTGTCACACCAAGCACAAGAAGGTATCAAGAAGGGTCAAAACCTAATAATCAAGAGAACCAAGAACCATATTAAAAATGGCTTTCTAGTTCGTACTTAAAATGGACAACTTCCATTCTTAAGACGTACTAAAAATCAAGAGTCAAGATGGTAAATGATCCGAATCGAGAGGCATGCCAAGAGTGACTAAGTCACAGCCACAAGAAGGACAAGGTCCCAACAAGAGTGCCAAGTGATCAAACAATCCGTACAAGTGGGCGAGTTACACAAACGTCTTTAATGTATTAAAGAATACCAATACGACAATTCAAAGCGACAAGAGGTAGCCAAGGTACCAAAGTAAATTTTCAGATATACCAGCAGGTAAAAAGAGTGCAAGTATAAGTTTATACAGAAACCTCAGTTCTTTAGCACAAAAACAGTCCAACACGACTTCACGAGTTCAAATCGTAGACTAACCAGCATATCAAAATCTTCAACTCGCACACGAGGAAATACAACCCTAAAAAATGAATTCAATAACTTATTTACTTTCTAGTAGTTCAATAATGATGGCGTAATACAGGGTTATCATCACAAGTAAGCCTAGCCTGTACAAATACGACTATACTCCCAAAACAGATATTCTGCCCAATAAACGCACTCCATGTTTCAACTTAGATGTGAAAATGAAAACGGCCAAAATGGAATTTATATCATTCATAAAAGATGTAGGTACATCTCTTAATCTTGCAAATAATCAAGAATCACCGCAAAATACGCTTTGTACAAAAAGATATAATCAAAACACAACAGTTGAATGTACAGGATTTCTAATTCCAGAATCTGGACAGAACTTGTCATATGTTGCGTCCCTTATTTCATATCCATAATAGTTGAATTATAATTTTACATAAACACAAGAGTTGTAGGTCTACAAATTAGCTTTCCAAAACATATTTATTCACTGTAAACTAAGTTCTTTTGAATGAGATATGCATAAAATACCAAACACTACCCAGCTTAGAAGCAGATTTCGTCACTTACCAAAAGGAAGTGTGTGTGTGTCGGATTACAACCAAAAGGACTTAGTTTTTCTCTTGATTTTGAAGAAAAATTGTTTAGCTAATGTTATAATGTTCTTAGACTTGAGGGAAAACGAATTCCATCAAAGGAGGTCTAAAGATATATAGCTACAAAAGTTATCCTTGTCACATGGGCAAATGTCACCAAAAGGGGCTGCCCAAACAAATAGATGCTGCCCAAAAAGCATACATAGATAACTATATTTATGTACTTTATACCCACACTTCCAATGTATAAGTAAGTATAATTAGATAATTACGCAAATACCCTTATACAATACCTTAATTTAGGATAACAATTTATGCTAAGCAAGTTTGCAAATCACAACATTTCAAGTTCAAAAAATGAGAATAAAACATATTTTAGTAATTACGAGATGATGTAAAGACATGCGACTATTTGTTTAAGCATTTAGGGGTGTTACATAGAGTTCCGGGCTTGCTTGAGAAAGAGGTTTTAGAACTAAGGTTTTTAATTAATGATTGTAGTATTGGGTTGTTATGGGTTCAGCTCGAGAGAGAGAATTCTAAATTCCATTTTACCTATCTAGCTCGAGAGAGTGGATAAATTAAGATTTTGGGCTGTTTTGAATGTTAAGCTTGTTGAGGTTCGAGAGAACTCACTTGAATCATAGTAGTTGTTTGAGAAAAAACTATTGCACCTATAGTCTAGCCTACCCACTGAAATTTAGCAATTGTTAGTAAATCTCAATTACCCATATAGCTAAATTAGTCTTTAATTGATCACATTCGGAGAATTCCTCTTTATCTTGTTAATCCCTATCTTTTCGTACTTGTTTAGTTGTTAATTTACAAACCAAACCCCCCATCTGACATTTGTTGTCACCCCTTTCACTTATTTAATTAGATTCGATAATTTCTATTCCTATAAACGATTAGATCATATTTGTAACTTCATAATTGAATTTGAACTTGTTCCACTCCCTGTGGGTTCGACCCCAACTCTTCGTTGGGTTTTATACTAGATAACGACCGTCTACACCTAGAATTGGAAGAGGTGTAATGTGAGCGTTAATCAGTTTTATACGAGTTTTTGTGTTTTGGAGATTTTAAACCTTGAAAAGACATTTTTTATTAAAATTTAAGAAGATGACCCGAGATTCCAAATCTGATGATAACATCAACTCAAAATGGTCATTTTAAACTTGTCGCATGGTCTTCATGACTCTCGAGGCTATCAGTGTGAGTTTGTGCAATTAAGGGTTTTAACTTTTAAGTTGAGCCCTAAGTAAGACTTTAGTCAACATTCTAAGTAAATGAGATTGGATGAGAATTACGTCAGCGCAATTAGCTATGAAATGCTACGTTTGTTCTTGAACAAGCCTTCATTCGGATCCAAGGGCTTCAGAGATAATTTTTAGCCCTCTTGTGGATTTTGGTTTAAAATAGAGATGGGTGTGGGACCCATTTTCTATCAAGACCACCTCGCATGGAAGTTTTGAATAATTCCTAGAATCTAGAATGCCTAATTTGATTGGTTTGCATATTTTTTTTATGTTTATGGGATTCCAAAAAAAACCAAGCCACCAGGCGAAGCTTGAGGGACTTGCTGAAATTTCTGTGCCAGAGTACTGGTGTAGCCGCTTAAGCACCCCTGGGTTCGCATAAACGAATGTCACTTTTGTGACTAGGGTTGTGCTTAAGCAAGTCTATCCTGGTTAGGCGCTAGCCGCTTAAGATGGCTTGGCATTGCTTAATCGGCCTTCGCTTTAGCGTCAGGGGCTTGCTTAAGCGAGGCCGCCTATTTTTGGAAATTCCTCACTCATTCAAGCTCCAATTTCACTGATTTGAAGTTCTAGGTGATCATTAGGGGTGTGCATCGGTTGTTTCGGTTCGGTTTATGTATTATTGGTTCAATTTATCAGTTTTTGGTTTTTAAATATGCTAACCCAATAACAAACCAATAAGATATTTTTTATCGAATTTCAGTTTACCCAATAAGAAAATGTCCATAAAATAATATACAACTACTCACTTCTTTAAATGCTTTGATATAGTCATATAGTAAAACACGAAAGATAATGAGAAATTGCAACAATAAAGCAAATATAGTAGGAAGGCTACAATTGTATGTCACTGCCAAAACATAGTACAAAATTTATGATGTTAATCAAATTACAGACATTTACAAACTTGCAAAAGCTACAACCTGAAGTCACAATCTAAAATCAAATAGCTACAATCGTGAACCCTTACTTCAGTCTTTAGGTTTTAAGTAAACAATAAAGAATAAAGCGGCCTAGTGTAAAGTGGGTGGAGTATTGATAATTTGATGTAGTTATAGTGTCTAGTTATATATTAAATTATTAATATTTAATATTTAGGAAGGTTAAAGTAGTAAATTATTACGGTCTTATTGGGTTATCAATTTACCCGATAACCCAATAGTAAAAACCAAAACGGAACCAATAACCCAATAACTTTTCTTTTAAATTTTTATAAACCCATTAAAAACCCAATAACCCAATAATATTTGTTGGTTTGGTTTATTGGTCGGTTTGGTTTTTGCACACCCTTAGTTATCATAGATATGTGGCTACTTGGGTTTGTGATCGGAATGTTTTGGGAAACCTCTATTTGAGGTGAATTTCCCAGTTTATAGGCTACCTTAGCTTTGTGTGTTGTTGTGATTTGCATGTTGGTTATTTTATTAGTTCTAAGTCCCGAACTTTGATCCATTTTTGAAAACAAGTTTGGGGGTGTTGTTTAGGACCTTTTGACGGAGTCAATTTCGGAAATTCAGTGTGGGTCCCATAATTTTCATTCGACTCTGGAATTGGTCCATTTCTATTTTATGTATTGTTTTTGTCTAAAAACCCATATTGATGTTGTGATGTTATTTTAGATAGCATGCCTGCGTTCAGAGGCTGTTCGGAAAGGAAAAGCTACAACCTTGTGATTTGGAGCGCACGTGGTCGGCCTACAGGTAGGCTACAACTTTCCTTTCTACTAGATCAAGCTTGAATGTGTGAATGCTTGTTTATTAGAGTAAATTAGGGGCGAGTTCCTAGTTACTTTTATTTTTTTAGATACCATATTTTAGGATTGATCATCATTGTTTTGGATGCAGTACAATGTTAGTTGGCGGTTTTTGTATCTAATTCATGTTGTTATGTATTAATTGTGTTGTTTAATTGGTATTGAGCATGTTGAGCCTTAGTCTAGGATTAGACTAGTGTTTCCTTAGACTTGCAACATGTTGGTATTGTGCTTTTCTGACATCCTTTCAGACAGACCAGATCCTTGTAGACTTAAATAGTAGACTTGAGTCTAATAGAATGAGCCTAAGTGTAGGAGACCTTATAGATTTTTAGATTTTCTGTCCTCTCCCTCTACTTCTGCAAATCTGATGCGTTACTGGAGGTTTTTTGCTTTCACGGCAACTTGAGATTGGATTGTTCTAGGCTGGGAGCCTTCTGGTGATTCTTGTACCCTTTTGGGCAGCCTTGATATTTGAGATCATCTTCGGAGTTGAGACTCCCCGGGTCTCTTTTGCTAGCTAGGCAGTTTACGCTCCTACGATTAGAATGACTGTCTGTGTGGCCTTGATATATGAGATCCTCTTCAGAGGCTACACACCCCCGGATCACTTTTTCTAGTTGAGCTGGGAGTAGACTAGCTGGCTGGGCAACCTAGATTGATTGTCACTCTTTTAACAATTTGTAGAACTTTGTTGCATATATATATATATATATATATATTTGTCTCTTCATTATCCTCCAAAGAACTAGTATTAGTATCCATATTCATATATCCACAAGCATCGTGAATCATTTCAGTAATGTCATCCTCTTCATTGCTATCATCCTCTACTTCATCTCTATACGTGACATTAGAATTTTCAGCTCTAACTAACACTTCTCCATGCAAGTCCCATGATTTATGAAAATCCCAAAAGCCCTTTTTGAATAAGTCTCCACTTACATCAATTCTTAGCTTGAAAACTATGTTCATACACCCTTTACAAGGACATCAAATCATAGTGTTCACCTCGGTTTTACTGAATACCCAATTAAGAAAACCTTCCACTCCATATCTATACCTTTATCAACTCTATTCCTAATATTCAACCAACTTTTATCCATTTCTATTTTCAAGAAAATGCAACTAATTAATTAATTCAACATTTCATAATGATAAAAAATGCACTTAAAAAAATTAACAAGTAAAAAAGGGATAGATCACTTGAAGACCCATCTGGGAATCCTTTTGACTCTTACTATACAAAAAGGAAAGATCCAAAGGAATAAAGATCAGTTCAAAGTACAATTTATATTAAAAGAAGCTTGTTCAACTTGAAATATATCAATAAAAATTATGAATTGTTTATAAGAATCATATTTTCGGTAATGGTGATATGGCATAATTTCAAGTAAAACAAAAAAACAACTAGAAAAGAAAATTGTGAGATTACTTGGACAAAGAAATCTGGATAAATAAAGTTAAAAAACTATCAATAATGAGGTTGTGACTAGAATTGGAAATTAAATGAGTAGCAATCTTGCAATGGCATGCCTAATGTTCAAAAATAAAGAACACACATATAGCAAAGTTTGCTAGAAATATGTAGACCACAATGCACCCAAGATTTACTTGAAAGTGAACTGAAAAATCCATCAAAATAAGAAAGAAACTGAAGTTGTGTAACACTGCGGAAGTTAGAAAGTTGAGAAAGAAAAGAAAAGTGCAGAAACTTTGCAGAAGCAGTGAACTACAAGTCCAATCTACGGACCGTAGGAAGTCTTACAGGCCATAGAAAGGCAATCGTAGAAACTTGAGTTCAGTTTTGGAATTTCATGTTTCTCATGTTGAACCTACAACTTGAAAGGATGAGTTGTAGAAAGTTTTGAAGGGTCGTAGAACTCAGTAAGGTTGATTCAGAGAATTGATTTAGGACCTCAAGTCTTGATGAGTCCGAGATTTGGCCCATTTAGGGCTTTGTTTATATAGATTTAGTGTCCTCAAATGCTTATTTTGTGCCAATAACTGATGTAAAACCCTTGATTTCCAGGTATATGGATTGAGGAACAAAGCAAGGACACTAATTTGCAAAAAGGAACAAAGTGAGCTGAAAAAATGAAGAAAGGCAAGCCTGGTGATCGCCAAGTCCACTTGACGAGTCGCCGAATGGCTACTTGACCGCCTAAAGTTCTAATGTGCAAAGCCCTGAAGGAAAGAATCAAGTTGGCGAGAGAAAGGAGCAGTCGGCAGATCGCTGAGTGGTTCCGCGATGCAGTGCTAGATCACCCAAAGTTGCAGACCTTGAGGATGCTGAATGCCAAGGTAGAAGGGCGATAGAAGTGACCAAAGGGCGGCTCGCCGAGTGACTCTTCGTAGCACAATTTTGGTGACTATAAATACATTTTTGAACATTTAGTTTAGTATCTTAGATCATATATTTTTAATATATTTTTGAGTTTTGGACTGGTGAGACGAGTTTTCTCTAGTTTTCCCTAAGTTTTGAAGAATTGAAGTTTTTCACTTTTGAGAAATCGGAAGTGGGTCTTTGAGATTCTTCAAATTAGAGCATTGTAAGGACGAATATACTCTGACCCAATTGATGGATAATCAATTTAGTAATGGTTTTTACCTTTTATAATGTCTAGCTAAAACCCGAATTCTTGGGGTGTGATTATGGGCTGATTTAATTTATAGGTATTGCTAATTGTTAGTTTAAATGCTATTTAGAAGTGAGTTTAATCATTAATTATGGTTTAATGTAAGAATTGTAGTTGCAAATGCAGTTCTACCTTTGTGTTTTTGGCTTGCTCGAGATAGAGGTTTTAAAACTAAGGTTTCTGATTGATGGTCAGTGGGTATTGGGTTGACCTGGGTTTAGCTCGAGAGAGTGAGTCCTAAACCCAATTTCACACATTCAGCTCGAGAGAGTGAATGGACTAAGGTGTGGGCTGTTCTTATTTTGCATGCTTGTTGATGTTAGAGAGAAATCAACTTGATTCAGGGTAAATTGTTCGAGAGAAAGTTTATCTCTTCTATAGCCTAGCTTACTCACTAATATCTAGCTATTTACTAATAGTTGCAATTACCTATTTGTCTATATTAGCCTATAATCGATCACATCCCAAGAACCCGTCTCATTAATGTTATTTGGTATTGTTTAGCACTGTTTGTAGTTGATAATAGCAACCAAAACCCCCCATTTGATATTCGTGTCACCCCTAATTTAAATAATGTTTTTATTCGATAACTTCTATTCCTATAACTGATTTGAACACGTTCATACTTCCCAATTGACTTTTGAACACGTACCGCTCCCTATGGGATTCGACCCCAACTCATTTAGTTGGGTTTTATATTGATTAACGACCGTTGACGCTTAGAATTGGAGGAAGTGTCTTTGAAACATTACTAATCAAAATGGCATCGCTGTCGGGGAGTGGTGTTGTTTGAGGTTCTTTTTGTGAAGTTGAATTTTGTTCTTTTTAGTCATAGTTGAATCTACTTATTTTTAGTTTTGGTTTTTGTGTTGCTGTTTGAAACAATGGAAATGAGTGTCAACGGAAGCAATGTGTCACGTCTCAAATCCCATTAAGACGGACAGGCACCCGATGCCCTAAAGGCTCGAGAGAACCAACATGTAACCTGTGCTTACTATGCATATAACTATGAAAATCTTGTGACAAGTTCACATAGGATGCAGCGATACGAACCAACATAAGTAGACCCAAAACTTATATACAAGACTTGGCCGTTGAGGCCACAACTTGTTAAGACGCAACTGAACCATATAGTCTACAAAGCCTCTAAAAGATAGAAAACCTTAGAGTAGGTCGGGACAAACCCTGCCTTACTCTTAACTACGATACAATACTAAAATGAATCTACCAAGGACTCAGTAAAGCTCCGAATCAATCTGGAGCTCACCAAAAGTAGCTGAGTGTCGCGTGCTCCTACCGAGGAGGTCTACTAGCTGAAGTACCTGTGCCTGCAGCATTAAATGCAGCGTCCCCCACAAGGAACGTTAGTACGAGAAAATGTACTGAATATGTAAGGCAATAACATATATAAAATAAGAGTTCGAATGAAACCAAGTATCAATATATGTGCATAAATCAGAAAAGAAGACCACCTTTGTTAACTCTTGTGGGATCATGTATGTTACATTCTTGTCTTTAACTTTCTGTGTGTTATCATCTTTATAAGGCATGTGATACGAATGATCAGCTGATTAGTGGTAGAAGAGGATGACCCATGCTAGGCATTTTAACCCCTGGGATGCGGTCCTCATAATTACACAAATTGGGATTGGCCCATGCTAGACTTTCACCCCTGAGCTGCCACCCCTCTATACCAATTGGGATCGGCCCATGCTAGGCTTTCGCCCCTGAGCTGCCACAGTTAATTATACATATTGCTTCAATTAGATTCTTTAATCTTTGAGATTGTTGTTTTGGTGGTCATAATCATTTTTGATATTTGGAACTATGGACCAGTAGTAGAAGACATGAAAATAATACTTCAAAGCAGTAACCATGACATAAGGAGCTATGTACATCAATGCATTACTTGTGAGCTTAACTGACACAATTGACTTCAACTGACTAAGAGGAGGATTCACCAAACTTGCTTTTGCAAATACCATTTCTATACCAGTATATAAGAGGATAATTACACAAGTATAGAGTAGTGAATATATAATGAAGTAATTCTATACACTAAGGAGAGGGGGAAATATTGTCAGCTATTTGGAGATCGTACGCTGCCACTATTTTTCATTTACTAGGAATAAAACTTAGGAAATTCACTTATTGCTATTAATTGTAAGGATCCGATTTCATGTCGAAGAATTTTGAATCGAATTGCCTTACATACCTTATTCTCTGACTAATATAACTGTCACGATTCAGCCTCCCCTTTTAGGTGTTAGTCTGTAAGTCATGATAAACTATTATTAGCAGCTATCACACCTGAGCCTCATAAAACAGTAACTAACTTTGACTGGTAATGAGCCCACACAGCCCTTAAAATAATGTGCATCAACACACCCCCCTTCTCTGCCCAATACATATTATATACCCTTTTCCAAGATTAGCCAAGCTGCACCAACAACAATACACATAAAACAGCCTCAAATATTCTTTATCATACAACCAATTATTGAACTCACCACCCCCTTGAGTTCTTTATGACAGCACACCCATAATTCCTTACTCAAACTCATACATAATGAGGAAGAAAATGGAGCAGTCACCTTACCTCAATTTCTGCAACTTCTCCTTATAACTTGAATTCCTCTAGAACTTCAACTTCCCTTCACACTTAAAACAAAGAAGAAGAGAAAAGTATCTTAATAATTAAGGAAAGTGAGCAGTAGCTTGTGGGAACTTCTACCTTCTACTTATAATTGAGCATGAATAACATATTTTCTAGTCGTCCACGGAAGAATTAAGCTAAATCCATAAGTGTTTGTCTTACCTTGGTTTGCAGATATAAAGATTTCTTCAAGAACCCTAGAAGGAACTTTAAGACTGCTGTTTTAATCCTTAAGAGAAAAGAGAGAGAGAGAGCTGGAGTGAATTGTGAATTTTGTATGTTAAAATGAGTGAAAAGATCAGCTCATATTGAGTTTATAAGGAGCCTTCTTGACCATAAAAAAATAATCCTCTAGAACCTCTTTTTTTGGGTCCATTTTCAGCCACTAATTGATCAAGTAGGTGATGCACCTGCTTATGTATATCAAGCAGCTCAAAAGGTCAAACTAGGTGATACACCTACTAGCTTTCACTTGGGCTTAAATATATTCGGCCTTGGCAGATTTGACTGCTGGGCTTTAATTTCATTTTGTTTTATTTAACATAGTTTGAGCCTCAAGTGCGTCCATTAGCATAGGCCCAAATCTGATCTAGAAACATTAGCCTTTTTAACTAGATCCATATAGCTCAAGTAGGTGATGCACCTACTTGGTTCTTTGGACTGGTCAATAAGTCAAAGTAGGTGATGCACCTACTTGTCACCTATTAGCTTAGTTAAGTCAAGCAAGAAACTCACCTATTTTATTCCATTTTCTAATTATTAATCTCTTTTTCTTTAGCTTAGAACTTAACTTTCAACCTTAAGCTCAATTGCCACCTTCCCGTCTTGAGTTTAAATACTTCCGTTGGAGTATAACTTGCAGTTCACATGCTGCAAGGTGCAAGGCATCACATCACCTTCCGAGCTAGTTTAAACCAACACTAATCATATAAGAAACATGGCCCCTCACCTATACTATAAGGCTATGTGAAGTATCACAAGAATAGAATAAGCATATGCATAATATGGGCTGTTACACAATGGTAGCCAAGTGGGCCACCAAGATGACATCAGCAATCTCAATGATGTCAATGAGCCAAATGTTAATGACCCTAATCTGGTGGGTGGAGTTGGTGCCATTCGCTTACCTCCAGCTGAATGGAATGTTGTGTTTCACATTACAAGCACCATGTTGCACCTCTTGCAATTGAAAGGGTTGTTTGGTGGGTTGGCTCATGAGGATCTCCATGAGCATATAAGGAACTTTGTTGATGTTTGTGGGCCGTTCTCCTTTAAGAATATATCCCAAGAGTTGGTCCGGTTGTAACACCCTGGAAACTAGTAGACCAAACTAGAGCCTCACGCTAGGGTTCTAAGGTTTGATGTATGCGAAATGGAGTCGTAGATGAGACTTTTCGTACTTTGAATGGGGGGCTTTGTAGTTGAATGTCAAGACACATGTTAGATCCCGTAGATTAGAAGACTATCTATGGAATGGCATAGGGCTGCAAGGGCCTAAGCTATTAAGGTAGAGTGAAAGAGAACTTATTCTCCTAGGTGACTAGTTGGTGATTGGGCAGCTTGATCGCCCAAGTCACTTGGCGATGCCCCAAAGGGAACCTAAGGTCTCCTAGTGGGATGCCCCTTTACCCTTGGTTCTGGAACAAAGAGTGAGCTAAGTCATAACTTGCCAACCTACTTAGAGAATCGCCCAATAGACCCCTAGATCGCCTAGTGAAACTGCCCCATTACCTTGCTGGAAAAATAGGTGAGCCAAGGGTCCACTTGGCAAGTCTCCTAGTGCCCTTGGCAGGGTGCAAAGGGCAAGCAAGGACGGGAAGGTTAGTAATTTTTAAGTTAACGTTTTAGGTCCTTAGTTCTTTACCAAACTTGACCCTACATTATTCTATTCCTTTCCTAACAACTATATAAGCTTATTAGACCTAATTTTACCTCATTTAAGTCATTCAACCTAGAATGAAAATAAAACCCATCTTCATCCTCTCCATAGAATATTTCTCTCTCTAAGAAGAACCTCTATTGAAGAAGGAGATAGAGCTTGAAGCTTGGTTCAAGAACAAAGTCCATTGTTGAGAGCTTTCATTAGGGCTTTGATTAAAGGTATGTTTATATTTTGATCTATGGGTTCTTCCACCCATAGAGTCCCTTAGAAACCCCTAAGATTTGTGAAGAAGAACCCCAATCTAAGCTAGGGTTACTTCCAATGTATGGGTTTTAGGTGGATATGATTCCAAAGTGTTAGATACTACTCATATATGATTATTTTAGTGTTGATTCATGTTATTATGAAGAATTTATGTGACTTCCTTATCTAACCCTAATTTTCTATGTATGTGGGTTTAGATCTTTTGATGAGAAATTGATGGTTCTTGATAGATATTCTAGAGTTATCACCATGAATAGAACTTATCTAGGAATGATAATATGAAGTCATGAATTGAACTAGACCTATGCATGTATGATAGAATATGAATTGAATGATTAGAATTGGGACTCGATGATGAATTATGCTTAGAATTGCCTATGAATGAGGCTTAGGGCTAATGAGTCTTGTGATCTAGACTAGTATGATGATTGTGGAATTAAGCTTGAAGGTAGGGCTTGAAGTCATAATGTTAATCACTAGGGCTTATACAGTAAGTCTAATATGATGAGATAGCTTGCATATATGTAGAATGTAAAAGGTCTTCTCACATAGAATGATGCTAGAGTGAAAGGCTTATTACCTAAAATGAATCATGCTTGTTAGAATAGAATACCTTGAGGTTGAGTCTTACGATTCCTTCATGGATTGTTGAATCATGGTAGCTTGGGATTGGAGGAATTAAGCTCTCCTAAGGTTAGCTTGAACTAGCAGTGGTAGGATGCTTTTCATGTAGTTTGCATTCGTATAGGCATGGTAGCCTAGGATTGATGATCTATACTCTCTTATGGGTATCTTGAACTAGCATTGTTAGAATGCACTTCATGGTAGCTTGAATTGGTTAGGCCAAGATTCATGGTAGCTTAGGATTGAGACATCATACTCTCCTAAGGATAGCTTAGGGTTGAGGATTCATACTCCCCTAAGGGTAGCTTCCATCCTATTGAATGTTGCATGGTGGCTAGGTTGGTGTACTTGTAGCCTTCCTACGATAGCTTGGATTACATGGTAAGGTGTTTTCCATGGTAGCTAGGTCTAGCCTAGTATGTGCTATTCTTTGATAGTCTAGAATGATAGATAGTAAGCATTGAGTAAGGTAGCCTAAAGGAGTACTAGTGTGAGTGGTAATATGGGATGCCACTCATACCTGGCACAAGTATGACTTGAAGCTACTTATGAAGTGTCCGCTTATGTAATGTATGCCTAGCTTGGATTGTTGCTATAGTTGCCTTCCATGATATGATTGACTTAAGTTGATAGGTCCTTGTCAATACGAAGTAGGTCTATAGTGACACCTAGAGATGGTAAATATGAATAGGGTGACTTCAAGATATGCTTAGTGTGTGTGGAATTATGGGATGCCCCACATGCATTGCACAAGTGTGCCTTGAGGTTACTTAGGAGTGTAGTGCTCTTATGACATGAAAACCTAGGTCTTGACTATGAAGGTGGACTATGACCAAGAATGACCAAAAAGAGGTACTTGGCTTAGGTAATATTATGGGATGCTATCTTTGCCTTGCACAAGTTTGCTTGTAGGTGGCTTTTGAAGTAGTTCACTTGAATATGAAAGAATAATGGTTGAAGTATGAAATTATGAATGTCTTATGTTTACTTGTGAGGTTATGATACTTTATTGGAGTTATGTTATGAATATGCTATTATCTATAAGATTATGTTTTATGTTGGTATGTTAGCTTTCATACTTGGTACATTTTGTACTAACGCATATTGCCTACATTCTAATCAATGTAGGGTGTTGGAGATTGAGTTTCTTTGGAGGCTAGGTTTCTAAGGCGTTTGAAGACTTGAAGAATTAGTGAGTCTACATAGTTTCGAGGACAAACCCACTATGTTCCTTTTATGTCATTTCCTATGTTTTAGAATTTATATGGGCTGTGTCCCAAGACTTTTATTCATGTTATTCATAGATGGTTTTGAGACATAGACTTAGTAAAGACTTCCGATTTTATGAAATGTTTTCGATTGAATGTTTTAAAGAAAGTTTTAATTTTCCCCTACTTTTCTTTGATTGTATGTTATGATGACGCTAAGGGTTTGTATTAGACCCTCTTCGGGGTCAAGTACACCATGTTATGTCTAGGGGTTACCCTTGGGTCATGACAAACTTAGTATCAGAGTATAAGGTTTTGGGTTAAGTTTTAGGATGTCTCAAACCACGTCTAAGTAGAGTCTTATTCATGGGTGTGAATCGTGACACATTTATGAATAGGAGGCTATTGGATGTTTAGGAAAAGTCTCACTTCTTCATTCTCTTGGTCGTGCCATAGAGTTTGGCTTTAGTAGGCCCTTCTTCTAATTTGTGCCCGTTGTTTTTCAGGGTATGGCTAATACAAGGGCGAATGCTAGGAGAGAAGGGGAAGACAATGGAGACCAAGAGATTCCTCCCCAAGTTCCACATCAAGCTCTTCCTCAAGTTCCTAATGACCCTCCGATTGTGAATGCCACTCTAGCGGAGTTTAGGGCTTCTATGCAATTTTTGGCTCAAGCGTTGATGGCACAAGCCAATAGAGAGGTGGTGGCTCCAACAAACCCTATAGGAGGAATGGGTGCTTATAGGATTAGGGAGTTCTTGAGGATGAAGCCTCCGGAGTTTAGTGTCTCCAAGGTGGGGGAGGATCTAAATGGGTTCATAGATGATGTTTATAAAACACTTGCTATCATGGGGGGTAACTTCTAGAGAAAAAGCGGAACTAGCTGCTTATCAATTGAAAGATATTGCCCAAATTTGGTATGAGCAATGGAAAGATGCTAAGCCGGTAGAGGCAGGTCCTATAGAGTGGAAAACTTTTAAGTTGGATTTTCTAGATAGGTTCTTTCCTCTGGAGTTGAGGGAGGCTAAGTTGGAAGAGTTCATAAATCTTAAGCAAGGCAATATGAGTGTCAATGAGTATGCCTTGAAGTTCAGTCTTTTGTCTAAGTATGCTCCATATTTAGTAGCAAGTCCAAGGGATTTGATGAATAGGTTTATGACGGGGGTGTCCGATCTAGTAGAAGAAGAATGTCGTATGGCAATGCTTGCTGATGATAGGGATATCTCATGCCTTATAGTGTTTTCCCAACAAATAAAAGAGTTAAAACTCAAGAAGGAGAGGGCTAGGGAGAAAAAGAGGTCAAGGGTGGATAATGATGGGTTTGATGGACATGGTAGTTCTAGGAATCAACAAAAGTTTTCCGGAAAAGGCTATTCTAATGCTCCTAAGTATAAGGATGAGAGGGTGTCTACCCCTAGGCCACAAGGGAAAGGTAGTGAGTCCCTATGGCCCACTTGTTCTAGGTGTGGTAAGAGGCATGAAGGTAAGTTCTTAGCCGGTAGAGATGGTTGCTATGGATGTGGTGAGAGTGGCCACATGAAGAAGGATTGCCCAAAGGCAAAGGCCACTATAAGAGAAGGTAAGCAAGTTACCCCTAGTGGTGGGGATAATGAGCCTCCAAAGAGGAATAGGTTTTATGCTCTCCAATCTAGAGAAGATCAAGAGTGATCTCCTCATATTCCTTCCGGTATGTGCTTTCTTTTAAGTTTTAGAAAATTTCCAAATTTCTTGTCGTTTATGACTTGTTATGTTGGACTTGATGTTTTCCTTGCTATGATTAATGCTTAGAAAGAATGTGTAGGTTTGCTCCCAAGGGAGAGATAGTGTACCTATCTAAGAAAGTTATGGTGTGCTTATGTGTTCCTATGATTTCCTCATATGCATGTCCATGAAAATGCCTAGGTTTTGTTAGATATGACTTACATGCATTGTTTTGCCTCATGTTGTAGCATCTTTGAGTCATGTGCATTGTAGGCTCCATGTAGTGTGTGTTGAGCATGTTGTAGCTAGGAGATGGTGATGAGTCCACAAATTGGACTCATTTAGGGCTTTATTTTAATAGAAATAGTGTCCTTGAATGCTTGTTTTATTTTAATACCTGATTAAAATGCTGAAGTTTCAGGTATTTAAAGTTTTAGTGGAAGCGTGGACACTTAGACGCAAAAGAGAGCAAATAGGGCTGAAAAGAACAAGAAATGGAATCCTGCAGATCACCGAGTTCAACTTGGCGAGTTGCCAAAATGACATGAACCGCCCTTCATTCCAGTACGCAAAGCCTTGAAGGAAGTGGATCAAAAGGCGAGGAATGAAGCAGTCGACGAGTCGCCGATTAGTTCCGCAAAGCAGTACTGTACCACCCAATGATCTAGAATGCGAGGATGCTAAAGGCAAGACACTGAAGGCGATGAGATGACCAAAAGGTGGATCGCCGAGTTCATCGGCGATCTTGACTAATGTCGCCGAACAGTCCTCTGCAGCACAATCTGTGAAAACTATAAATAGTAGTTAGAATTGTAGTCTTAAGTGTGGAACATTTTAGAGTAAAAATTATTATTAGTCTATAGTATATTTCTCTCAAGTTTGGAGAGGGTTTTGTGGAGACTTGAATAAAGGAGTTCTTCTTCCCAAAGTTGGAAGTGGGTCTTCTCTATTCACTTTGCTTTGCTTAATTCAAGGTTTAATTTCTTATACCTAGTTGATTTCATTATCATGTTAGGTATGATTTCTTATTTCTTGATGTATGGCTAAAACCCCCCATTCTTGGGGTGTGATTTAGAAAATATGGGTTGATATTCTTGTTGGGTCATGCTTGCTGATAGGTTAGATGTATGTTAATGGTGATTTCACCTATTGGTTGTCGTTTAATTTAAAGGGTTTGTAGTTTCAAATACAAAGCCACCCATGTGTTTTCGGCTTGCCCGAGAGGGAAGTCGCGAAACCAAAACCACTAGACTGATGGCCTAAGGAGTGGGTCGACATGAGGTTCAGCCCGAAGGGGTGAGCCCTAGTCCCATATCCTAACACTCAACTCTAGAAAGTGAGTCAGGTAAGGAGTATGCTGGTCTTCATGCGGCGAATGGGTGTCCGAGAGGAATGCATTTGAAACGAGGTAAGATACCCGAGAGGGAACTTATTTCCATTTAAAGCTTAGCCTAGTCACTATTATCTTGCAAATTTCCTATTGAAAGCATGTGCCCAACAATTTATCTCAACTTGTATTACGGTCACATCCTAGATTCTTTACCCATACTTGATTTTCTTGTTTATTTTGCTATTTTATGACTTGTTCCAAAACCCCCATTTGATATTTGACACTTTCGTGTCACCCCTTTTTATTTACTATGTCTTTTATCGCAAACGTCTTTAACTACAACTAATTTGAATAAAATTCTAATTGGTTATTAATTCTCAAAACCACTCCCTTGGGACACAACCCTAACCCTTGGTTGGGTTACTATATTATTGACGATCGTAGACACTCATATCGTAGGATAGTGTGGTTGGTCATGATAAGCATCAAAATGGCGTCGCTGCCAGGGAGTGGTGTTATTTGAGAATCCTTAGTTTAATAGGACTTTTGTTCTTTCTAGCGGTAGTTTACTAACTTTACTCTTAGTGTTGTTTTTCTTTGAGTTATTGATTTTACACAGGCACCTTGAGAATGGCCGAAAGAAGTGGTACCAAGTTAGCTGAGGCGAATCAAGAAGTCGAGGGTGACTTCATGTTGACTGCGCTGGTAACTTAGCTGAACAACTTGGCCACCAAGATCTCAGAGGTGGAAAACCAGTGCATAAGTCTTGGGAGGTACATGCCCCTTCATGAGCAGAGGGAGTCTAGAAACAATGAACACAGCCGTGTTGAGGATACACTGCAAATCATTCTCCTAAAGGTCACTGAACAAGACCGAGTGATAAATGAGATAAAGGAAAATGTTGAAGTGTTGAACCAAATGGTTGGTTCTCACTCTAGATTGATCCAGCTGATCAGGTCGCTCTTGAGTTATGCAGTGCCTCCCTTCCACTCAAATGAACTATTGGGGTTGCCTTGTAACGCTGGGGTAGATCCTAATAAGGGAGATTGAGTAAGGACTTGCGTCGTGCCATGACGTAAAATAAGGCGCTTCTTAGGAGGCAACCCAAGGTTTTACTGCTTTTTAATTAATTATTCTGTTCGAATAAGGGTGTGCTAATTTTGTTGGGTAAAATGTGAAAGGTGTTGAGTAGTACAGGATGGCGAGCCAAGGACCTAGTGGACGAGTCACCGAATCTATCCGTGATTCCGACTTAATCCGCCGTTGGGACCCCAAAATAAGGGATGTCCTGTAAATATTTCGGCGCATCGCCAATGCTATCGGCGACATAACTAATGTCGCCGAAAGACTTGGAACTAGACGGTTAATATATTGCCAAAGACTTCAAAACTTTCAAACCATTCACTTTCCCTTGCTTTTATGCTTCACAAATTCACCCTATATTAGTATTTTCAAAATTGGTGTCTTCAATTAGTATTATAGTTGTCAATTGGTGGTCAGAACTAGGATTTCTTTGCTGTCTAGCATTACAAAAAGCTATTTGATTGGCATACAAGGTTAGTCTCTAAAACCCTGATTTTATTTTTGAAAATTTTGCACTCATTTGCAGTTATAGTATTAGGATGACGTGTGCTGGGCCTCTCTGATAGAAATAGATTCCTATGATGCTGTTTTCAATTTGTAAACTTTGCCTAAAATGCTTAAATGATTGAATGCCTTAGTGTTTGCACTTTGAATTAATTGATATCGATAGGGGTGTTGCATGTTAGTTGTTAGGCTGTTTGGGGGAAATCTGAGTATCTCGAGAGTGATGGGTAGTTCGGGTCTTGTTTGAATTCCATGAGTGCATACTTTGATTTGATTTTCTGGGATTGGGGGATTGAATTCGAGAAAGTGGGTCGAAAATAGGCACGTTGGGTCAATTGACGAGTTAAGTTGAGCTCGCTGAACGAATCGGCCGTTCGCCTAATGTCCCCACCCCACCGATGATTTGGTGCCTCGATTGGAGTTTGATTCTGTAACTATTGGCGAGAAGTCTGAGGGCGCCAAAAATGCTCGGTGACTCGCCGAAGATATTACAATCACCTTTTATTTGCATCCATGGAACCCTGTTGCACTGTCACTTTTGGCGAATATATCCTGCTCGCCGAAAGTAGTCAGTGATTCGCCGAATGATCCTACCTATCGCTATTTTCTCCTCATTGTTAAGCAAATTCCTTCAGCGATCTCATTTTGGCTCGCCAAAGAGATTCGGCGACTCGCTGATCTGCAATAACTTTTTTGTACTTGCATTTGAGTTTCTTCTTGATTTTTTTTGCAGAAATGGTAAGCACAAACCTAAACGAGCCTCCTCAGAAAACAACGAAGGGCATTACAATAAATGATGGAGGATCATGTCCTTCACAAAAAAGAAAGCAAGATCTCCCACCGGGAGATAAAGGAAAAAGGAAAAAACATATAGCAAGGAAAGGAGTAGCTGTGGAGCCAGATTTTGTTGAACTAGAGGATGAACTGCCTCTGATTGACCAAAGGAGAGCACTCCATGCCAGGTCTCAGTCCATAGCCACCAGCACCCCCTCAGCTACCATTTTACCTACTACTGCACCAGTGCCAACCCCAACACCACCTCCAGTGGCTCCTACACTTCCTGTAGTTCCACGTCCACCGAGATTGCTAAACAGATTGAAAGGAGATGGTTTACGCACCATTCTCAAAAAAAATTGCTATCCGTGGAAGGCCTGGAAGGTAAGCATGCTGAGGTGCTTGACACGCTCAGGTATCACGAGTTTGAGCAATTCACGAGGCCACGAGGTACTTCCATACCTTCCTGGGTCCAGGAATTCTACTTAGCCTATGGGGAGTTGGTCCCAAAAAGCAGACAGAAGGCCACTGATTTCTGACCAGTGAAATTGGTTATGGTTAGAGGCAAGGAAGTAGAGTGTCACAGCGAACACATAAATGTTGTATTGGGACGACCACTGCACTCGGTACTTCCCTACCATGGTTTGCCTATTGCCCCATCGCTCGATGATTTGAAGGGTTGGTTAGCTCCGATGATCTCTGACACCACCCCGAGGTAGATGGACGCGGGAGTCCCTATTGAGAAGAGGGATATGAACACAGCCTTTCGGTATTGGTTTGGGTTCATCAGCAGCACTATCATGCCATCCTAGAATGAGTCCATTCTACGTCATCCGAAGTCGGCTTGCCTTAGCTCTATCATGTACAGGAGGCAGATCGACCTGGGATCGTTGGTTTCACAGGAGATGGCTATGAGGGCCAAATAGACACAGACGTCTCTGCCATTTCCTGTACTGATCATTGATCTATGTCGGCGATCTGGAGTACTACATGACACTACTAGGGATGTTGAGGTTACCCCATCTTCCTCCACCAACATCCGGCGTATAGAAGCCGAGTTCCCAAAAGAGGAGATTTACAGGAGGAGGGTACCCCCAACAGATACATATCTAGAGGTTGATGTTGATGTATTACCAGCAGACACATCTTCGCATACTCCGTCCTCTGAGCCATCAGGTATACCCGATCCTCTCTCCTCCTCCTCACAGGCCCCAGGTGTTTCATCATCAGCCCAACCTCCCAGGATCACTCAGGCCATGATCCTGAAAATGGGACAGCTAGCCTACTTGGCGGATGTTAGGGCGACACGATTAGAGAGATCCGTCCTAGAGATGATTGACAATGCCATCTTGACTGCACTAACCCCTATTAGAAACACTGTTGATGAACTGACTGCCAGAGTCACTGCTTGTAAGAGCAGACAGGGGGAGACACCCGAGGTTTCAGCCCTAAAAGCTGAAATAACTGAGCTGAAGAAGGATGTAGCCTATCTGAAGGCCACCGACTTCATAGCACTGATGCGAGGAGCAGATGACACAGATATCCCTGAGACCTATGGGATTTCCCCGACCACTACTGGAGACGTGCAGAAGGATGATGCAGGGCACGCAGAGTCAGAGACAGAGACCGACGAAGAGCAGGTAGCAGTGCACGATAAAGTGCTAAGCGAGAGCCAAGAGGACATCATATTCAGAGTTTTGCCAAATCTCATAGAGATGGTGGTTAAGTCGGCAACTCAAATAGTGCCAGCTGAGCTGCCCACAGCAACTCCCAGTGGATCTGGCATTGTTAGTATGTTTGAGGCTACTCCTGAGACTAAGCCACGCGACCAGATAGATATACCGGGCACCGATGCCCATATTCAGGCCTAGATAGATGGAGCGACTTCTTAAACAAGATTCCCTCTTTACCTCCCTCTCTACTTTTCTTTATCTGCCATTTTGGATACTTATTTCTTGCATTTGAGGACAAACACTTTTTATTTGCGGTGGGGTGAGGCCCACACCTTTTGTGTTGACAGTCATGTTTTATTCTGTATATATTTGGTTTGTCTGTTTTTAATTATTATTTTAAATTACTGCTTTTCTGTGGATGTTTGAGCTCATGGCTCTTGCTGTTTTAATTGCAAAAACAATTTTGATCTTTCGAAAACATTTTCGCAACCTCTTGTGTTGAAAGTGGTTGTTCTTTTGCAAAAAATTTTAAGTCTCGGTTGCGATCAATACCGATGACTTGAATAGTGCTCTTAATTGAACAAACATGAATGCATGGCTATGACGAGGCCAAATGAAGGTACATAGACAATATGTGCACTCTTTGCATCTCATTGTGACCGCAATTTATCGAATTGATTTTCTTGTGAGGACCGTTGCACGCTAGCGAACGTGTCTAGTCTTGTTTGACTGAAGTATCGATGCCTTGCGTGATTAGCTTACTTCAAACCTTGCATGAATAAACCTAGAATTTTCCTTGTTAGTCTGATTGATTTAGAAAGGTTTACTCTTGAGATGATCTTAGGCAATTTTAAAGAGTGTGAGCCAATTTGATATATACCTCTTTTTGTGGCCTACCCGTGAGCGTGTGAAACTCTCTTGAACACCCCTTAAGCCTATCCTCCTTTGGAAGAAACTTGATGAAACTTAGATTTTTTTTCATCCACTACCTATAATCCTCTTGAGATGTGTTTAATGAATAGCCAACTTAGGCCAAAAGTCTAAGTTGGGGGTGTGGTTAAAAGGCAAAGGAAAAGTCAAGAAGTGCAAGAAAGTCTCATGAACCTATTGTGTTGCAAAACAAAATGGAAACCCTCCATATAAAAAAAAGAGAAAAAGAAAGAGAAAAGAAAAGAAAGAAAAAGAAAGTTGTGGAATAAAAGTTCAAAAGAAACTGGGATTCCAAGCAATACATGGAGAACAAATAATAGGATGACTTATGAGCACTAGAAGAAGAATTGAGAAAGGAAGGGAAGAGGATGCCTTGAGAACATCACATCTCACGAGGATGAAAGTCACTGAGCCTATATGACCATACCTTTGCACTCAACCTCATTACAAGCCTTAGAAAGACCTTTGTGATCTTGAGTAAGCCGAATCGAAAGTCAATTGGAAAATAAGGGCTAACCTATGGGTGAAAACATGCATTGTGTTCCTCTTTTTGAGTGTGAGCGTTGTATATGATTCCTGATATAACATTGACTCATATCTGTGTGTGAATATGGAATTTAGATACTTTTGTTGAGCTTGAACTTGCAAAAGTAGCAAGTATTGCGAGCATGAGAATCTTTGGTAATGGTGTGTCACAATTTGAATCTTTGAGTACACAAGTGATCCTTGCATAAGTAAATTGAGCCTTGTTGTGTGCATTCATGATTTAGTCTTGTGTAGCACCGTTTGAGGCCTCTATTTGAACTGCTGAGCTTGAGTTTGCTTGAGGACAAGAAAAAATTTAAGTTAGGGATGTTGATGAGTCCACAATTTGGACTCATTTAGGGCTTTATTTTAATAGAAATTGTGTCCATGAATGCTTTTTTTTTTATCTCAATAGCTGATTAAAATGCTGAAGTTTCAGGTATTTAAAGTTTTAGTGGAAGCATGGACACTTAGGCGCAAAACGGAGCAAATAGGGCTGAAAAGAACAAGAAATGGAATCCTGCGGATCACCGAGTTCAACTTGGTGAGTCACCAAAACGACATGAACCACCTTTCGTTGCAGTACGCGAAGCCTTGAAGGAAGTGGATCAAAAGGCGAGGAAAGGAGCAATCGGCGAGTCGCCGATTAGTTTCGCGAAGCAGCCCAATGATCTAGAATGCGAGGATGCTAAAGGGAAGATACTGAAGGCGATTAACTGACCAAAAGGTGGATCACCGATTTCATCGGCGATCTCGACTAATGTCGCTGAACAATCCTCTGCAGCACAATCTGTGAAAACTATAAATACTAGTTAGAATTGTAGTCCTAAGTGTGGAACATTTTAGAGTAAAAATTATTATTAGTCTACAGTATTTTTCTCTCAAGTTTGGAGAGGGTTTTGTGGAGACTTGAAGAAAGGAGTTCTTCTTCCCCAAGTTGGAAGTGGGTCTTCTCTATTCACTTTCCTTTTCTTAATTCAAGGTTTAATTTCTTATACCTAGTTGATTTCATTATCATGTTAGGTATAATTTCTTATTTCTTGATGTGTGGCTAAAAACCCCCCATTCTTGGGGTGTGATTTAGCAAATATGGGTTGATATTCTTGTTGGGTCTTGCTTGTTGATAGGTTAGATGTATGTTAATAGTGATTTCACCTAGTGGTTGTGGTTTAATTTAAAGGGTTTGTAGTTGCCAATACAAAGCCACCCATGTGTTTTCGACTTGCCCGAGAGGGAGGTCGCGAAACCAAAACCACTAGACTGATAGCCTAAGGAGTGGGTCGACATGAAGTTCATCCCGAGAGGGTGAGCCCTAGTTCCATATCCTAACACTCAGCTCGAGAAAGTGAGTGGGGTAAGGCGTAGGCTGTTCTTCATGTGGCAAATAGGTGTTCGAGAGGAACGTATTTGGAATGGGGTAAGTTGCCCGAGAGGGAACTTATTTCCATTTAAAGCTTAGACTAGTTACTATTATCTAGAACATTTCCTATTGAAAGCATGTACCCAGCAATTTGTCTCAACTTGTATTGCGGTCACATCCCAAGAACCTTTCCCCATACTTGATTTTCTTGTTTATTTTGCTATTTTATTACTTGTTTGAAAACCCCCATTTGATATTTGACACTTTCGTGTCACCCCTTTTTATTTACTATGTCTTTTATCGCAAACGTCTTTGACTACGACTAATTTGAATGAAATTCTAATTGGTTATTAATTCTCAAAACCGATCCCTTGGGACACGACCCCAACCCTTGGTTGGGTTACTATATTATTGATGATCGTAGATACTTATATCGTAGGATAGTGTCGTTGGTCACGATAAGGATCAGATCGTAGGATAGATCGCCTAGTCAAACTTCCCCATTATGGACCTTGCTTGAAAAATGGGCGAGCCAAGGGTCCACTTGGCGAGTCGCCTAGTGCCCTTGGCTAGCCAAGAGGCGCAATGACGGGAAGGTTAGTAATTTTTAAGTTAAAATGTTTTAGGTCTTTAGTTCTTTACCAAAGTTGACCCTAAATTATTCTATTTCTTTTCTAACAACTATATAAGCTTATTAGACCTAAGTTTACCTCATTTAAGTCATTCAACCTAGAATCAAAAGACAACCCACCTTCATCCTCTCTATAGAATATTTCTCTCTCTAAGAAGAACCTCCATTGAAGAAGAAGATAGAGCTTGAAGCTTGGGTCAAGAACAAAGTCCGTTGTTGAGAGCTTTCATTAGGGCTTTGATTAAAGGTGTGTTTAGCTTGTCATCTATGGGTTCTTCCAGCCATAGAGTCCCCTAGAAATCCCCAAGATTTGTGAAGAAGAACCCCAATCTAAGCTAGGGTTACTTCCAATGTATGGGTTTTAGGTGGGTATGATTCCAAAGTGTTGGTTACTACTCATATATGATTATTGTAGTGTTGATTCATGATAATATGAAGAATTTATGTGAATTCCTTGTCTAACCCTAATTTTCTAAGTATGTGGGTTTAGATCATTTGATAAGAAATTGATGGTTCTTGATAGATTTTCTAGAGTTATCACCATGAATAGAACTTATCTAAGAATGGGATTATGAAGTCATGAATTGAACTAGACTTATGCATGTATGATAGTATATGAATTGAATGATTAGAATTGGGACTCTATGATGAATTATGCTTAGAATTGCCTATGACTGAGGCTTAGGGCTAATGTGTCTTGTGATCTAGACTAGTATGATGATTATGGAATAAAGCTTGAAGGTACGGCTTGAAGTCTTAATGTTGATCACTAGTGCTTATAGAGTAAGTCTAATATGATGAGATAGCTTGCATATATGTAGAATGTGAAAGGTCTTCTCACATAGAACGATGCTAGAGTGAAAGGCTAATTACCTAAAATGAATCTTGCTTGTTAGAATAGAATAGGTTGAGGTTGAGTCTTATGATTCCTTCATGGATAGTTGAATCATGGTAGCTTGGGATGGTAGATCTCGTAGTAGCTTGGGATTGGAAGAATTAAGCTCTCCTAAGGTTAGCTTGAACTAGCATTGGTAAGATGCTTTTCATGTAGCTTGCATTAGTATAGGCATTGTAACCTAGGATCGAGGATCTATACTTTCCTATGGGTAGCTTGAACTAGCATTGTTAGAATGCATTTCATGGTAGCTTGACTTAGTTAGGCCAAGACCATTTCATGGTTGCTTAGGATTGAGACATCATACTCTCCTGAGGATAGCTTAGGGTTGAGGATTCATACTCTCCTAAGGGTAGCTTGCATCCTATTGAATGTTGCATGGTGGCTAGGTTGGTATACTTGTATCCTTCCTAGGATAGCTTGGATTTCATGGTAAGGTGTTTTACATGGTAGCTCAGTCTAGCCTAGTATGTGCTATTCTTTGATAGTCTAGAATGATAGATAGTAAGCATTAAGTAAGCTAGCCTAAAGTTGTACTTAGTGTGAGTGATAGTATGGGATGCCACTCATACATGGCACAAGTATGACTTGAAGCTACTTATGAATTTTCCGCTTATGTAATGTATGCCTAGCTTGGATTGTTGCTATAGTTGCCTTCCATGATATGATTGACTTAAGTTGATAGTTCCTTGTCAATGCGATGTAGGTCTATAGTGACACCTAGTGATGGTAATTATGAATAGGGTGACTTCAAGATATTCTTAGTGTGTGTGGTATTATGGGATGCCCCACATGCATTGCACAAGTGTGCCTTGAGGTTACTTAGGGGTGTAGTGCTCTTATGACATGAAAACCTAAGTCTTGACTATGAAGGTGGACTATGACCAAAAATGACCAAAAAGAGGTACTTAGCTTAGGTAGTATTATGGGATGCTATCTTTGCCTTGCACAAGTATGCTTGTCGGTGGCTTGTGAAGTAGCTCACTTAAATATGAAAGAATAATGGTTGAAGTATGAAATTATGAATGTCTTATGTTTACTTGTGAGGTTATGATACTTTATTGGAGTTATGTTATGAATATGTAATTATCTCTTATGATTATGTTTTATGTTGGTATGTTAGCTTTCATACTTGGTACATTTTGTACTAATGCATATTGCCTTCCTTCTAATCAATGTAGGGTTTTGGAGATTGAGTTGGTTTGGAGGCTAGGTTTCTAAGGCGTTTGACGACTTGAAAAATTGGTGAGTCCTCATAGTTTCGAGGACAAACCCACTATGTTCCTTTTATGTCATTTCCTATGTTTTAGACTTTATATGGGCTGCATCCCAAGACTTTTATTCATGTTATTATTAGATGGTTTTGAGACATAGACTTAGTAAAGACTTCCGCTTTTATGAAATGTTTTCGATTGAATGTTTTATAGAAAGTTTTAATTTTCCCCTACTTTTCTATGATCATATGTTATGATGACGCTAAGGGCATGCATTAGACCCCTTCAAGGTCGAGTACGTCATGTTATGTCTAGGGGGTACCCCTGGGTCGTGACAGTCTTATTGAGGTTATTTCCATTTTCTTTAATGGGAGAAGCATGTATGTGGTTGGCTGAATTGCCAAGAGACTCAACCACTTCATCGGAAGAGCTTGTCACTGCATTCCAAGTGCAATTTTTCCCTCCTTCGAAGATACTGACACTTAGGAACAACATCCAAAGCTTCAAGCGTTTGGAGGGTGAGCCAATCCATGACACTTGACTATGATTTAAGAAGTTGGTGCTACAATGCCCAACTCATGGTTCGCTCGACAATATTTTACTGTAATACTTTTACCGAAGCCTTGATTCGGGGAACAAGGGAGTAGCTGATGAACTTTCTCCGGGAGGTTTAATGCAAAAACCTTACATTATCGCAGCCCAGCTATTGGATGGCATGACCAAAATTAACCGGGCATGGTACACCCGTGAAGATCAGGTCTCCCCTCTCACTTCTAAATTGACAAAGGAGCAGCTTGAGAAAGATCAAGAGAGGGACTAAAGCATGGCAAAGATGATGACCCAACTTGACATTTTAGCCAAGAATGTCATGGGAGCTGGTCCTAGAAGTGTAAATACTGTGGGTGTTGGGTGTGTAAACCCAGATGAGGCCAAGTTTAAAGCGTTGTACAACAAGGAAATGAACTTCCTAGCCAACCAAGGGGGGGAGTTCGATACTCACGTTGACCTTAGCACAACTTCCCACCCACAGACTGACAATTTGTTAGAGTGTACTATTCAGGTTATGGAGGATACGTTGCGGGCATGTGTTTTTGGATCGGAGGTGAGAGTGAGCACTTGGCTTCCTTTACTTGCTTGTCTCCATCTGTATATTGTATAACTAGTCTTTTGTATTTTGAGACAGCTTTGTTTTGGTCCAATTTTGGGGCTTTTACTCTTTTATTAACATAACTCTATGCTCATGACTTCCAAGTTCTAGGAGGGATCTTCCTATGTATAGTTTTGGTTTGCTTCCGGTTATGTCTTGTTTTGTTATTTAATGTATTGTTCTCACTTATTTTCTACCCTTTACTCATTACTTATCATTCTGGGTTTTGGGTTGGCTTACCTACTGGTGAGTTATAGTAGATGTCATCATGACTCTAGGAATTGGGTTGTGACATATCGATTATATCCTACTGAGGTACGAATTTTACTTTACAATTTTAAAGGTCTATCCAAAAAGGACGTGGTACTCGAGCCAAGCTTAGTACCAAATTTCATCTTGAAGCCGATTTGCAAGCCAAACATACTATTCAGACTTCAGAAGGTATGTTGAGAGCTTGTGTGATTGACTTCAAGGGTAAGATGATCATTTGTCTTTGGTCAAGTTTGCTTTTAATAATAGTTATAACTTGAGTGTTCATATGGTTCCTTTTGAGGCTCTCTATGGTAGGACGTTTAGGTCTCTTATTGCTTCTTTTGAAGTTGTGAGGTCACTTTGATAGGACTCGAGGTTGTGCATGAGTCTATTAGAAGGTTTGACTCATTAAATAAAGTTTTAAAACGACTCAAAGTCAACAAAAGTCATATGTGAATATTAGAATAAGAGAGGTTGAATTTGATGTTGATGTTTGGATTTACTTAAAAATCTAACCCATGAAGGGTGTGATGTCATGACCTAGGAGTACCCCCTAAATGTGACACGGTGTACAAGCCTCTGAAAAGCCTCATACAAGCCTTATAGCATATCATAACATAATATAATAGAAAATGGTGCGGAATTTTTTTTTTATCCATACAATCGAAGTCTTTTATAATAGCATGCAGAAGTTTAACTTGTCTTAATTAGCCATCTAATACAATATTTGAATCAACAATAGGGTCACGACCCTTCAACATAATCCGAAACATGAAAGTACTAGAAAGAAACTACTTATAACTCATATGTCCTGGAATCTTGAGGACTCACCAAAAGCTAGGAGAATAGTAGATCCAAGCTTGACCAATAGAGAATCACCTTAAGAACCGGAACCTACACTTTGTGAAAACTATAGAAAATATGGATTACTACAAAAATTCACTAAGTATGATAGCCATGCATAATTTTTTTCTAAAATCATGCTAAAAAGGACATTTTAGTTGAAAACCACACTATAAGCCAAGTTTGAGAAACATCATGAACTTTAGTGTAAAAACATAAGTCTCAAGCATATTCATCATATAAATCATCATAACATAATAGAACCATTTCGTGAGTAACCCTAAGTTATACTTGTGCAATGTATAGATAAAGATCCCATAATCCCCATCTACACTAAGTACAACTTTTAGGTTACCATCATCATACTTACCATTCTTCATTGTCATCTTTAGTTAATACTCATAAACAAGGAACATTCACATTTAATAAGTCATAACATTGAAAGCAACTCATAGCAACAATCCAAGTTAAGCATTCATCATTACATTTAGCCTTCAAGTTAACATTCTCAATAGCATCATTATAAACATATTCATTAAATAAGACATTATAACCTTTGATAACACACCATGACCACTCTCAAAGCCTACTTGTGAAATGCATGGATGAAGTGCCATACCCCCACCCACACTTCATAAAACTTCTTGAGTAACCATAGTACATAACTCACATTTGTTCATGATGGGAATAATCCCTAACCCACATAGACCATGTGAGGAAATCATGGGATCCGGTGTCTATCCCACACCGAAAAGGGGTGGTCAACTTGCCTAAGGTAGAACCGGTAATATTTTAGCTTTGTTGGATCCACTAGCTACTAACCTATGTGGGCACATAGTTATTGGATAAGGAGGTTGTTACTAGAAACTCGGTCTAACATGGGGAGAGATTCCACCTCACAATATGCACTCAGTGCTAAGCATTAAATTCCCATGGAGTAGTTCATTCTCTTTTAAAATTATTACATATGAGAAGGATGCCATTGGCCTACCGACTCAAGGTACATTATTACACACGTGAAAGGGATGCCATAAGCCTACCGATTCAAGGTACATCATTACACACATGAAAGGGATGTTAGATTCAAGGTACATCATTACACACATGAAAATGATGCCAGATTCAAGGTACATCATTAGAGTAGTTCATTGAATCCTCATGAAAGGGATACCATTGGTCTACCGATTCAAGGTTCATCATTACAATAGTTCATTTACTCATCATGAAAGGGATACCATTGGTCTACCGATTCAAGACAAAGCCTTAGAATACTTCATTAGTCATTTATGAAATTTATGTCGTTGGCATACCGATTAAAGGTTCATTCAGATCACTTTTAATTAAACAAGAAGAGGATGCCCTTAGCCTACCAATTCAAGGTATATCAATCAAGATTACTTTTATTCAAACATGAAAGGGATGTGATTGGCCTATTGATTCATTTAGGTGAGGACAACCTTTTACATCATCAGATTTATATTATAGTCATAATCACAATACTTCCAAAGTATTCACAAAGCATGTGCATAAGCATCATGATTATACTTACAATTTGCACTCCAAGGATCATGGATCTCATTCAATCAACACACCTAGAATTACTACATTAGGCATAGATAATAACATGATTCAAGTAATCAATTTATAACAATAACAATTTTATAGCATTCTACAATCATCAATCAATACCCACACTTTAAGATCCAATTTGAGAAATTAGGGAAATTTATGGATTCTTGAGGAATTCATCAGAAAACCAGTAGAAAATCATCAATTTGATCATAAAACAAAGAAATTAAACCAGTAGAAACGTTTTTGAAGTGAATTCGTGACTTGGAGTAAAACCCTAGCTTTTTGGGTAAAGTTGAAAGTTTGAAATTGAGTTTGTAGGGACTCCATGGATGAAAACTATCCATGGATCAAAGGCTACCATACCATAGGTGAAGAAATCCAACAAATTCGAGTAAAAAATCTTCCATCTTCAATCCCTAACTTGATCTTCTTTTTCTTCTTCTATGGAGTTTTAGAGAAGAAATATTTAGGGGAAAGTTGGTTATGATTTGGGGTCTTGGGATGTATGAAGTGTAGAAGGTTGGTTAATGACTTAGCAATACTTATATAGGTGAATAATAACTATACAAAACGACACTTAATACTAACTAACTAAGGAATTTACTTAACTACCTTTGACTTGGCCGAATTGGACAGCAACACAGGCCCATCCACGACCCCCACCTATGGGGCGTTGATAGACCCACAGACTACTCTGGTCATTCATCGGTCGAGGGCTGGAGCTGGAAAAAATAGGGGACCAAGGGGCCTTGATCCACGACTCCTTCCCACGGTGCGTGGTTCCATCCACGGCTCGTGGATGCCCTTCATGGGAGGCCACTATTTTGGACAGCTTTTGGGCTGTTTTTAGGGTCCTCCCCAAGGACCCTTGGTTGGTCTTTGGGGGAGGGGGTTGTCCTTTGACATTTAAACCCAATAATACATATATTATGTACCAGGACTTATTTACGACTCTAACCCGCACATCAAACTCTAAAACTCTCACGTAAGGCTCTAGTTTCACCTACTAGTCTTCCGTGTGTTACGTTATCTCCCCCTTGGGAACATTCATCATCGAATGACGATCTAGACACCTCATGGAATCAAAGACTCAAGACTAGTAGCCCATCATGCATGAAACATCAAATAATGCACATTTCAAAGAAGGAAACATCAAGTCCATTTCAACATACTCAATGCAACACAAGGAAGAAGGAACTACATCTAACAACCCATTATGCATAAAAACTTCATCATTTCAATATTCATAGGATGAACTACCTTCTCCAACTCAAAGCATGCTCAACTCAACATCATCAAGCAAATTATGCAATTACTCTCAAAAGCGCATTAAAGTGTATTTAACAATTCATCTCATCAAGCATATAGGCAACTCATACTAAATGCATATCAACATGAGGAACATATAAATCATAAAAACTCATTTTCTTTCTAAATAGGAATTCCATCAAGAACATGCATAACATAAGGAGATCATGGAAACACATAAATCACACATTACTCTAAATCATGAAACAAGTCACAAGGAACTCTTTGTCTCAAGCTAGAATAGGAATAGAAGAAAGAGATAAAGATATCAGAATTCTCAACAAACTTGCCTTCTAAACATACCATCTCCCCCTTAAGAGTAAGCCCCTACTAAGGCTAACATAAAAGACTAACAAATAGCATAGGGACCTTAATAAAACATTTACATCTATAAGGAATTATCAACATACTGATGCCTTCATCTGGAAGGGATCCTTTATCCTCTCTAGATCGGAGTGAATAAAAGCGACCATAATTTGGAGGAATGGGAATCGTTCCCCTAAGAGAATCTTGCTTGGCCTTTCTTTCTTTTGCCGCAAGTGTAGTGCAATTTTTCACTTGATGCTCACTCTTTCCACAACTATAGAAACCATCCGTACCAGGTAGGCACTTCCTACTGTGCTTAATTTGGTGCAAGTAGGCTTAGGAAATGGAGATCCATGACCTTTCTCTTGGTTAAACCTAGGAGTGTTGGGAGAATCTTGGTTGGAGGATCTCTTTTTGAGCCTTGGTTGACCTTGTTCATCGAACCTAGCTCTCTTCATCTCTCTATTCTTTCTCTTGAGTTTGGACTCCTTAATTTGTTGTGCATACACCATCAGCCTAGAGATATTAATGTTATCATGGAGCATTGCCGTACGATATTCTTCTACAACTAAGTCAGACACACCCGTCACAAATCTACTTATCTCATCCCGCAAATCCGCCACCATAGATGGAGCATACTTGGATAGTTGGGTAAACTTCAAAGCATACTCTTGAAGACTCATGCAGCCTTTCCTAAGGTTTATGATTTCTACTACCTTAGCTTCCCTCAACTCCCAGGGAAAGAACCTATCAATAAATGCTTTCTTAAACACTTCCCATTCTATGGGCCCGCTTCTACTGGCCTATTCCTCTTCCATTAAATATACCAAACTTGAGCAACATCCTTCAATTGATAAGCGACTAGTTCCATTTTTTCTACCGAAGTCACCCCCATGGCATTAAGTATCTTGTAAACCTCATCCATAAATTCTTGAGGATCCTCTCTCACTTTGGAACCAAGAAACTTGGGAGGGTTCATCCCAAAAAAATTCCTCAATCTAGAAGCCGTAGAGTTCACATTAGGGTTCACATGAGTCTCAACATCTCAATTGGCTTGGGCCGTCATACTTGGTCTTGAGTTGTAACGGCTTGGGCCAACATTATAAGAGCTGACCTAACTTCCACATCTAACATAGTCGGAGGGTTAATCGGAGCTTGAATAGCTTAAGGAGCTTGATTCTTTTGAGGTCTTCATTGACGTTATTATCCTCTATTCTCCTTGCGTTAGCTCTTTGTGTATTCATATCCTGAAGACACAAAAGACGAATTAGGAGATGTAATTTATAAAGTTAAACTTCATGGCACGACTTAAGAATAATGAAAGAAGTGTAGTATCCTAACATCTTATAGCCTCTCATTCATAAATGTGGCACACTTCACACTATGAACAAGACTCTACTAGACGTGGCTTATGAGACATCATCCTAAAACCATCCCAAAATCTTGTCCTCTGATACTATGTTTGTCACGACCCATGAGTGCCCTCTAGATGTGACACAACGTACAAGACTCCGAAAAGCCTCATAGCATATCATAACATAAGATAATAGAAAATGGTGCAAAATTTAAAAAACTTTTATCCGTACAATCGAAGTCTAACTTGTCTCAACTAGCAATCTAATACAAATCTTTGATTCAACAATAGGATCACAACCCTTCAACATAATATGAAACATGAAAGTACTAGAATGAAACCACTAATGATTCATACGTCCTCGAATCTTGAGGACTCACCACAAGCTAGGAAATTAGTAGATCCAAGCATGACCAATAGAGAATCACTTTAAGAACCGGAACCTACACTTTGTGAAAAATGTAGAAAATATGGATTAGTACAAAAATGCATTAAGTATGATAGCCATGCATAAAAATCCTTGAAATCATGATAAAAAGGACATTTTAGTTGAAAACAATGCTATAAGGCATGTTTGAGAAACATCATGAACTTTAGTGTAAAAACATAAGTCTAAAGCATATTAATCATATAAATCATCATAACATAATAGAACCATTTTGTGAGTAACCCTAAGTTATACTTGTGCAATGTATAGATAAAGATCCCACAATCCCTATCTACACTAAGTACAAATTTTAGGCCTCCATCATCATACTTACCATTCTTCATTCTCATCTTTAGTTAATAGTCATAAACAAGGAACATTCACCTTTAATAAGTCATGTCAAGGAAAGCAACTCATAGCAACAATCCAAGTTAAGCATTCATCATTACATTTATCCTTCATGTTAACATTCTCAATAGCATCATTATAAGCATATTCATTTCATAAGACATTATAACCTTTGAGAACACACCATGACCACTCTCAAAGTCTACTTGTGCAATGCATGGATGAAGTCCCATACCCCCACCCACACTTCAAAGAACTTCTTGATTAACCATAGTACATAACTCACATTTGTTCATGATAGGAATAATCCCTAACCGACATAGACCATGTGAGCAAATCATGGAATCTAATGTCTATCCCACACCGAAAAGGGGTGGTCTACTTGCCTAAGGTAGAACCGGTAATATTTTAGCTAAGGTGGATTTACTAACTAATAACCTATGTGGGCACATAATTATGGGATGAGGAGGTTATTACTAGAAACCAGGCCTAACATGGGGAGTGCTTCCACCTCACAATATCCACTAGGTGTTAAGCATTAAATTCCCATGGAGTAGTTCATTCTCTTTTAACATTATTACACATGAGAGGGATGCCATTGGCCTACCGACTCAAGGTACATTATTACACACATGAAAGGGATTCCATAAGACTACTGATTCAAGGTACATCATTACACACATGAAAGGTATGCCATATGCCTACCGATTCAAGGTACATCATTAGAATAGGTCATTATATCCTCATGAAAGGGATACCATTTGTCTATCGATTCAAGGTTCATCATTACAATAGTTCATTGCCTCATCATGAAAGGGATTCCATTGGTCTACCGATTCAAGACAAAACCTTAGAATACTAAAGTAGTCATTTATGAAAGGGATGCCATTGGCCTACCGATTCAAGGTTCATTAAGATCACTTTTAATTACACAAGAAGAGGATGCCCTTAGCCTACCAATTCAAGGTATATCAACAAAAAATACTTTTATTTACACATAAAAGGGATTCCATTGGCCTACCGATTCATTTAGGTGAGGAAATCCTTTTAAATCGTCACATTTACATTATAGTAATAATCACATTACTTCCAAAGTATTCACAAAGCATGTACATAAGCATCACGATTATACAAATTCTCACAATTTTCCCTCCAAGGATCATGAATATCATTCAATCAACACACCTGGAATTACTACATTAGGCATGGATAATAACATGATTCAAGTAATCAATTAATAACAATCAAAATTCTTTAGCATTCTACAATCATCAATCAATACCCACACTTTAAGATCCAATTTGAGAAATTAGGGAAATTCATGGATTCTTGAGTAATTCATCATAAAAACAGTAGTAAATCATCAATTTGATCATAACATAAAGCAATTAAACCATTAGAAACGTTTTTGAAGTAAATCCATGACTTGGAGTAAAACCCTAGCTTTTTGGGTAAAGTTGAAAGTTTGAAATTGAGTTTGGAGGGACTCCATGGATGAAAACTATCCATGGATCAAAGACTACCATACCTTAGATGAAGAAATCCAACGAATTCAAGTGAAAAAGGTTCGTTCTTCAAGCCCTAACTTGATCTTCTTCTTCTTCATCTATGGAGTTTTAGAGAGAGAAATATTTGGGGGAAAGTTGGTTATGATTTGGGGTCTTGGGATTTATGAGGTGTAGAAGGTTGGGTAATGACTTAAAAGTAATTATATAAGTGAGTAAGAACTATATAAAATGACCTCACTTAATACTAACTAACGAAGAAATTTACTTAACTACCCTTGACTTGGCCGAATTAGACAGCAACACAAGCCCCATCTACGACCCCTAACTACGGGGCATGGATAGACCCATAGACCGTACTGGTCATTCGTGGGTCGAGGTATGGGGCTCGAAAAAACATTGGACCAAGGGACCTTGACCCACGACCCCTTCCCACGGGTTGTGGGTGCATCCATGGCTCGTGGATGCCGTTCATGGGAGGCCACTGTTTTGGACAGATTTTGGGCTGTTTTTAGGGTTCTCCCCAAGGACCCTTGGTTGGTCTTTGTGGTGGGTCATCCCTTGATGTTTAAACCCAAAAGTACATATATTATGTACCGGGACTTATTTACGATTCTCACCCTAACATCAAACTCTAAAATTCTAACCTAAGGCTCTACTTTCACCTACTAGTTTTCTGGGTGTTACATGTGATCAAATTAAGGAAGAAATATAAGCTTAGTCACCACTACATAAGCCCATATTAAGTTTTGAGGCACATTGGCAAGGTAGCCTATGCATTGGATTTTTTTGGGTGCAACCGTTGTTCTGTTGTTGAAGAATTGTATTGGTGATCCTACATCGCTTATGCCATTGTAAAATCTTGGTGATAATGAGAGTCGTTCTGCTTTAAATCTTTGATCATTATGTCCAGGAGTTGAGAAATAAAGAAGTGGTGTTTGTGAAAGTTCTATGGAGGAACCAATTGGTTGAGGGTGCTACTTCAGAGACTGAGGCCAATATGATGGCCAAGTACCCCACCTGTTTGTTTGAATAGCCAACTTAGGCCAAAAGCCTAAGTTGGGGGTGTGGTGAAAAGAGAAGGTAAATCAAGAAGTGTGAAGAAGTCCCCCTTTATCCATGATTTTGAAAAAGATGGAACCCCTCCATACAAAAAAAAAAGGAAGAGAAAAGAAGAATGAAAAAGAAAAAGAACGAAATAAAAGTTGAGAAAAAAGTTGTAAAAGTTGCGAAAGAAATAAGGTATCCGATATTCCATGAGAAGTGAATAGTAGGGTGAATTTTGATCTTGAGTGAAAGTGTTGAAGAAAATGAAAGAGAGTGTTGTTCATACCACATTTCATGAGGATAGCAGCCACTGAGCCCAAATGACCATACCCTTGCACTCTTCCCCGTTACAAGCCTTGAAAATACCTTTTTGATCTTGAGTGAGCTGAAGCGAGTGTTGATTGGAAGATAAGGGAAAACCTATGGGTGAAGTCATGCATGTGTTCATCCTTGTGAGTGTGAGAGTTGCATGTGATTACGGAGTAATAAATTTTTGAAGAATAGTGTGTGAATATGGAATCATTCTTTATGTGAGAGCATTTGAGTACCTTTGTTGAGAATTAACATACATTTGAAGCAAGTATTGTGAAGTTGAAAATCATTGGTAATGATGAGTCACAACTTGAACCTTTGAATGCACAATTCATCCTTGCATTAGTACGTTGAGTCTTGTTGTGTGCATTCGTGATGGAGTCTTGCGTAGCACTTTTTGAGACATTCTTTTTGAACTACTGAACTTGAGTTTTACTTGAGGACAAACAAAAGTTTAAGTTGGGGTGTTGATGAGTTCGAGATTTGGACTCATTTACGGCTATATTTATATAGATTTAGTGTCCTCAAATGTTTATTGTGTGTCAATTACTGATGTAAAATCCTTGATTTCCAGGTATATGGATTGAGGAACAAAGCAAGGAAACTAATTTGCAAAAAGGAACAAAGCAAGTTGAACGAATGAAGAAAAGCAAGCCTGGTGATCGCCAAGTCCCTTGGCAAGTCGTCGAATGGCGGCTTGATCGCCTAAAGTTCTAGTGTGCCAAACCCTGAAGGAAAGAACTAAGTTAGTGAGAGAAAGGAGCAGTCGGTGGATCGCCGAGTGGTTCCGCGATGCAGTGTTGGATCGCCTATAGTTACAGATCTTGAGGACGCTGAAGGCCAAGGCAGAAGAGCGATGGAATTCACCAAAGGGCAAATCGCCGAGTGGTTCGGCGAGCCCAACTTACTGAGTCGAGTGGCTCTTCGCAGCATATTTTTGGCGACTATAAATACATATTTGAACATTTAGTTTAGGAGGGAATTTTCTTATCTAATTTTTATTATATCAAATTGTGATTATTACTCTGAGTATTGAGACAAGTTTTCTCTAGTTTTCCTTAGCTTTGAAGAATTGAAGTTTTTCACTTTTGAGAAATTGGAAGTGGGTCTTTGAGATTCTTCGAATTGGACCATTGTAAAGAGGAAATCAATCTTACCCAGTTGATGGAAACTCAATTTGGTAACGATTTTTATCTTTTTATTAATTCTAGATAAAACCCCATTTATTGGGGTGTGATTATGTGCTGATTTAGTTTATGGGTATTGCTAATTGTTAGTTTAATTGTTTTTTAGAATTGAGTTCAATCAGTAATTGTGGTTTAATTTAAGAATTGTAGTTGCAAATGTTGTTCTACCCTTGTGTTTTTGGCTTGCTCTAGAGAAAGGTTATAAAACTAAGCTTATTGATTTGATGGTCAGTGGGTATTGGGTTGACCTGGGTTCAGCTCGAGAGGGTCAATCCTAAACTCAATCTCGCACATTCAGTTCGAGAGAGTGAATTGACTAAGGTGTGGACTGGTCTTATTTGGCTTGCTTGTTTTTGTTTGAGAGAAATCAACTTGATTCGAGGTAAATTGTTCGAGAGAAAATTTATCCCCTCTATGGATTAGCTTACTCACTTAATATCCAACTATTTCCTAACAGTTGCAATTACCCATTTGTCTATATTAGCCTATAATCGAATCACATCCCAAGAACCCGTCTCATTATTGTTATTTCGTATTGATTTCCGCTGTTTGTAGTTGATACTTAAAACCAAAACCCCCTTATTTGACATTGGTGTCACCCTTTTGATTTGAATTATGTTTCTATTCGATAATGTTTATTCCTATGAATGATTTGACCATTTCACACTTTACTATTGAATCTCAAACACGTACCACTCCCTGTGGGATTCGACCCCAACTCATTTAGTTGGGTTATATACTGACTAACGATCGTTGATGCTTAGAATTGGAAGAAGTGTACTTGAAACGTTAAATCATCAACCCCTGATTTGAATGATGTCTTTATTCGATAATTTTTATTCCTATGACTAATTTGACCATATTCGTACTTCTCAATCGATTCTCAAACATGTACCGCTCTCTGTGGGATTCGACCCCAACTCATTTAGTTGGATTATATACTGACTAGCGATCATTGACACTTAGTATTGGATGAAGTGTCATTGAAACGTTAATCAATTAGCATGTTTATATCAATGTTTATGTATTTCTATCATACTTTGTACATTTCATGTACTGACGCATACTATTCTCATGTTTCTATATTGTCTGAAAATATAGGATTAGATGTTCCTTCACACACTCGAGCCTAGTAGATTGATTCAACTGAGGGTTTTTCGTGAGTTCTCATGATTCGAGGACATGGCCACAAATGATGCTTTTTATTTAAGTCTTTTAAAATATAGACTTATTTCGTGAGCTAAGGTCTTATTGTAGACACGCTATGATATTACAGGCTTATGGTCAAACATAATGTAGTTTCCACTTATGAGTTGTACTCTCTTAAGTATCAAAATATTGATTGAAGACTTATATTTGTTTTTACTTCATTCTTAGTTTATGCTTATGTCAAGTGGCTTGTTTAGAGTCTTTCAGGGTGCTATTCGACATGTTAATTTTAAGGGGTAGCTTGGATCGCGACAAACTTGGTCTTTGGAGAAACAAGTTTTAAAAGAGTCCCAGGTATCTGACAAGCCGATTTTCGCAGAGTCTTATTCATGAGTGTGAAACGCGTCACATTTATGAATAAGAGGCTACTAGACGCTTAGGAAATACTTCACTTCTTTCATACTCCTATGTCGTGTGATAGAGTTGAACTCTATAATAGTTCCTTCTGTCTCATGTTCTATGCATTTTAAGAAAATGCCTCAAAGAAGAGCTCCGACTAGAAAGAATGAGAATGTGGGACATGACGTTTCTCAAGCTCCGATCGATCCTTTGGCTAAGAAAGTCTCTCATGCCAAATTTTGAGTCGCATTTCAAATTGTTAGTCAATCTATGATAGTGCAGGTAAATAGAGAGGTTGTAGCTTTTGTGAACCCAAATGTTGGTACAACGATGATAAGGGTACGAGACTTCCCAAGGATGAAACCTCAGGAAATCCATGGGTCAAAAGTGGATGAGGATACACAAGAGCGTCTCTAAGGGATTTCAAAGATTGTGGAAATTATGGGAGTGACTCCAGTGGAAAAGATAGATTTGGCCGATTATCAACTAAAAGTGGTTACTCAAGTGTGGTTTGGTCAATGGAAGTATGAAATGTCTACTAAATGTGTGTCCTTTTGATTGGGAAAAGTTCAAAGGGGCATTTCTCGATTAGTTCCTTCCCTTGAGATGTGGGAGTCTAAGATGCAAAATTTTCTCAATTTGACTGGGGAGGGCTTGACTGGCCTCGATATAGACTTAATCGAGAAGCTAGCTATATAACCTTTGAAACTATAATGCTTAGATGTAACACCCCGTATCCGAAAAAGGGAAATGAGGCACATTTTGGAAAGTTGCAGGTGCCAGCCACGGAGGCCAACCACGGACCGTAGGGTGGTCCGTAAACTAGCCACCTTGCCAATGTTATAGAGGCTCAGGACCACGACCTGACTTACGAATCGTAGGCAAGACCACAGTCCATGGTCGGGGTTCGTGGTTCACTAGCCCAAAAGCTACCTTCTGATGACCAAAGACAGTCTACCAGGATGGGCCATGGGTCAGACCACGGTCCATCGACTGGATCATTCCTCGCAAGACCAGACAAGTTGCTCCCTCGCCTCGCAGCAGTGGCATCTGTCTTTTAAGTTAAGTCATTTCCTAAGACGACTTCTCTTATTCTACGATAATCCAAGCTGCAGCGGCACCTCACGAACTTCTTACTGGGGCAGTACTATAATAGGCATTTGCGAGTGTTTTGATGAACGTGTTTTGTTCATATTCCTGCGCAGTTAAGAGAAAAATTGTCCCCAAGGCAACCACTTGTGTCTTTCTTGGATATGCTCAGTCCGGGTATATATATGGGGTCTGTAGTTTGTTGGTTGGTGGCAGCTAACTGTAATTTTTAGCGGCGGTTGGGTCTTTTCCTAATTAATTAGTTCCTATACTATGTCGTTTTACCCTTCACTAAGTCCCCTATATAAGTATTTTCAACCACCAAATTAGCCCATTCACTTCATTCTTCCAAATTCACAAAAGAAGATCAATTCTTCTCTCCAAAATATTTCTCTCTAGAAACTTGAAGAAGAAGATTCAACCTAGGGTTTCAAGTCAAGGTCTCAATTCCTCCATTGAAGCATTTGGATTCAAGGTATGATAGTTTTCATCCATGGATTCCTTCCATTTATGCAGTTCCCAAATTCCTCTATTTCTAAAGGTATAATTCCCCAATTAAGTTAGGGGTTTCTTCATTTATCATGAATTCTTTGCATTATTGATTTATTATTTGAATTTATATTGGGTGTTCAGCACTTGTACAATCAGCTATTTGAAGTCCCCTATCGAAAGTGAAGAATTACTAGAAGCAGGAACAAAACCACTACACTTTCAACTAGTTGTTTTCATTCTTTAAGGCTTTCTCTGCTGAGTAAAGTAGAAATGTTTGGAATTCGTCATGGCACTCATTACTTCAACATTATATGAATGATTAAATTATGAATTTATTAAATACGATGATTTTATGATGATTTCTGCATGAACCCATGTAATCCCCATGTTTTCAAGTTATAAATCATATGATGAGGGATTTTGAGTATAAAGCAAGCGTTTTATGAAATTAAGCATGTATTGCAAGCTTTACATGTATTTATGATGAAATCCATATCTAACCCATATTTTTTAAATGTTAATGATTGAAAGTAGGTCTTGAACCTCAAGAGGTAAATTATGGACTTAAGCATTTTCTTATGAAATCTATGCAAATGTTTTGATGGTGCTTTGAGAGTAAAGTACAAATGATTATGATGTGTTATTGAAAGGATTTTCACATGTTCACATAAGAGCAAGATGTGAAAGGTTTTCTCACATAGAAAGGATTCTTAGGTTGAGAAGATTTTTCACATAATTGAAACAAAGATAAGGAGCTATCTTAATGAAACTAGTTTAAATTGGTTATCCTAGGATGCCTTTCCATGGACAATAAGGTCAGGTAAGAAATAACTATTTCGTGGGATTTATGTTTAGCACCGAAAGGGTATTGAGATAGAAGCTCTCCTGTTAGTAGAGTCCTTATCCCTTACCTATGTGCCCCCATAGGATGATTATCTCAAAAGATATTAGCTAGTGGATCCACTTAAGCTAGAAGTTCATGGTTCTACCTTGGAAAGTAGGACAACCCTTTTCGGTGTAGGAGACACCGGGGGATCATGTTATAGCTCACATGGTCTCTATGTCGGTTAAGGAGAATTCCCCACATTAATAATGAACTGAGGTTATTTCAAGAAGTATTGCATATGAGTTCAAAGGTTTTAAAGATGATGTTAGCTTGCATTGACTATGGTTTTATGACATATATTTTCTAACTCCCTTATATCATGTTTTAGCTTTGTCAATTTTATGTCATGAAATGAAATGTCCCGTTTAGCATGATTTAAGTGTTTTATGCATGGCTATCATACTTGGTACATTGTTTTGTACTAACTCATACTCTTGCCTATATTTTCCCCCAAATGTAGAGTCCAATAGTTAGGGTCATTAGTTTCATGGCTAGAGGTTGACTCGTGATATTTCGAGCATTGGTGAGTCCTCATGCATAGAGGATGGATTTTTATTGTTTCACTTTCTTTCATGTATTTCTCTTTTGGAAATGATGTATGGGCTAGGCCCAATTTCATTCTATTGATGGCTATGATGAGACAAGTGTTTTAGACTCCCGCTTTTCTTTTATCAGATCATTTTGACTTGGACTATTGTTTTACTCTTCTTGTTCTATTTCTTATTTTATGAAAGCTAAGTGGCTTGTATGGAGTCCTTCTGTCTTGACCCAGGGGTACACCCTATATGTATCATGGCATACAAGACCCCAAGAGGCCTCCTATAAACCACTTAGCTTTCATAACATAATATAATAGAAATACTGTAAAATTTAAAACCACTTTCAAACACAATCAAAGTCTTATAAAACGTAGCGGAAGTCTCATACAACTCGTCTCAAACCATCTAATACAAAAGAGTCATTGGGACACATCCCATAAAATAGTGTTCAGAACATAAAATGAAAGACATAAGGAAATGGTGGTCAAATCCTCGAATGCTATAAGAACTCTCCAATCTTCAATCCTTGCTCTACTAAGATCCTAGCCACGGGGATGAGAGTCGATATCAGTGGACCCTACATTTGGATAAGAAATGTAAGCAAGAGTATGCGTTAGTACAAACATGTACTAAATATGATAGCAAACATATATATCAACATAAGTATAAGAGATAACAACACAAGTCATAAGCATAATCAATGAAAATAAATCATCATAACATAGGAGGAATACTTCTTAAAGTAACCTCAACTTATCCTTAGTCGAGACTTGGGTCATCCACCTCTAGTCCACCATATCATGGAAGGCAACTCAAGCAACAATCAAAGCTCATCATACATCATAACATTGTCTATCTTATCTTCTATAGACATGGGGAATCGCCTCTTACCTTACTTTAAAGGAACATGGGTAGTCACCTCTAGTCCTTCTTAACATATGAATCATGGGTACTAGCTTCTTGTCCAACAACATGTGACATGGGTATTCGCCTCTTGTCATTCTATAGGGATCATGGGTATTCGCCTCTTGTCCAAGCATATCTTAAGAACATGGGCAGTTGCCTCTTGTTCAACTTTAAGGAATAAGGGTAGTTTCTTCTTTATATTACTTCATGGAATACAGGTAATCGCCTAATATCAAACTCATTCAGAGGTCATGGGAAATCGCCTCTAGCCTCATTAATATCTTAGTCATTAGCATTAGATTCATTTAAGGTGAGAAACCCTTTCAACCTGGAATTATTCAATGTGAGAAAACCTTTCACAAGCATAATCATAACAATTCATGAGGGAACTATACCTTCCACAACAATTACATTAATAGTCAACAATTGACAACATAAGCTTTACTCTCAAAGCCCTATATCTCATAATCATTCTATATGCTCAATCTCAAGCAATTCAACATCATATTCATATCATAAGCTTCAATCTCAAAGAAATATAATCATGAATCACCATATAGGCTTCAATTCTAATGTATCTCATGAGTCTTAGATTGAATACATCTAAACCCACAAATTACCCTTTCATGGCATAAAACACATATTACATCAATTTCATCATTGTAGACATGGGTTAGGCATAGGTACATGTAATTTCATCCTAAAATCATGTATTACTGTCAATTCAATCATAAACAATCTTAATCTACTCAATTGGATCAACATTCATCAATATCCACAACATTGGAAGAAACCCTAACTCAAATTGGGGATTTTATCTTCTCAATTGGGGAAAACTAGGGAACTCCATAGATGGAAGGAATAGATGGATGAAAAGATATCATACCTTAATCACTAGGCCTACAAATGCTTAAGGAATGGAGACTTGACCTTGACCTTGGCTTATACTCTTCCTTCTTCTTCAATTTTCTAGACAGAGAATTATTTGGAGAGGAAATCCAATTCTTTTTGTGAGTTTGAGAGAATGAGCTAAATGAGTAAATTTGGGGTTAAAATGACTTATATAGGGGTCCTAGACTTAAGAAAAACGACCTCACTTTGATTTAATAAAAAACAGAAAAGACCCAACTGCCCTTACATTAGCTGAAAGCAGCCACCGATGGACCCCAGTAGACGGGACATGGTCTGACCCACGGTCCGTCTTGGTGGACCGTGGTTGGGTTCAAAAAGTCAAATCATAGGCCTCGAACCATGGACCCAAACCATAGATCGTGGTCTGGCCAACGGTCCGTAGGTCAGGCCGTGGTCCTGGCCCTCTAAAATTTTTCCAAGGTGGCCAACCCACGGACCTACCTACAGTCTGTGGTTCAACCCATATGCCGTGGTTGGCCTTCGTGGCTGCCACCTGAAACTTTCCAAAATCTTATACTTTTCCCTTTTTCAGATATGAGGTGTTACAATAACTTCCCCTTGGGACCATTTGTTCTCGAATGAGATTTAAACTGGTTCTAGAAGAGTACGAGAGGACCGAACAACCCAACCTTCAATGAATGCATACAACCAAGGAGCAACTATCGACTCCAAACTCAACAAACTCAAATGCATCATAAGGAAGTAGGAACTATATCTAGCAACCCAACATGCATGAAATTTCACCATTACTCATTTACAAGGAGGAGCTACCTTCTCCAAGATAAAATCACGCTCAACAAAATTTCATGGAGCTCATATGCCATTCAGTCTCAAAAAGCATATCTAAAGCAAGTTCATCAATTCATCTCATGAAGTATATTGGCAACTCATATTAAATGCACTATAACATGAGGAAAATCAATCAGATAAACTCATTTTCTTTCAAAACACAAGTTTTCATGAACATACACAACATAAGGAAATCATGGAAACATCAAAACACACATGACTTAAAACAAGAAGTGAACCATGAGAAAATTCATTACCTCAAGCTAGAGTAAAAGGAAAAACATTAGGATATCGGGACTTCATATCGGCCTCGGCCTCCCAAGTAGCACCCTCAACTAAGTGATTCCTCCACAAAACTTTTACGGAAAAAACTTCCTTGTTCCTCAACTTCTTAACTTGCAAGTCTAAGATCTCAACCGGTACCTCTTCATAAGAGAGACTTTTATCAACCCCCAAGACTTCTAGGGGAACTATAGATGTCGGATCTCCAACACACTTCTTAAGCATAGAGACATGGAAAACTGGATGCTAATTTCACGTATCAGGACACTTCATCCAATACTAAGTGCTAACGATCGTTAGTCAGTACTATAACCCAACTAAATGAGCTGCGGTCGAATCCCACAGGGAGTGGTACGTGTTTGAGAATCAAGAGCAAAGTACGAATATGTTCAAGTCAATCATAGGAATAGATATTTACAGATAAAAACGTAATTCAAGTTAAGGAGTGACACAAATGTCAAATAAAAGGGGGTTTTGAGTGTAATTATCAACTACAACAGCAGCAAATAACACATGGTAACAAGTAGTGAGACGGGTTCTTGGGATGTGATTTGATTATAGGTTAAGGTAGACAAATGGGTAATTGCAACTGATAGTAAATAGCTTTAAATCAGTGAATAAGCTAGACTTTAGTGGGGATAAACTCTCTCGAACAATTTACCTCGAATCAAATTAGTTTCTCTCGAACACCAACAAGCAGCAATTAAGAATAACCTAAGCTTTAGTCCATTCACTCTCTCGAGCTGAATGTGTGGAAAAGGGTTTAGGATTCACTCTCTCGAGCTGAACCCGTGACAACCCAATACCCACAGACCATCAATTTTGTAATCTTGGTTTTAGTACCTCTGTCTCGAGCAAGCTAAAAACACGAAGGTAGAGTTGTATTTGCAACGACAACCCTTTAAATTAAACAACAGTTATTGAATGAAATCACTTCTAAACAACATTTAAACTATTAAATATGAAATACTCATAAACTAAATCAACCCAAAATCACATAATCACACCCTAAGATTTGGGTTTTAGCTAGACATCATAAAAGATAAAAATCGTTACCAAATTGTGTTTCCATGAACTGGGTAAGATTAATTTCATCTTTACAAAGGTCCAAATTGAAGAATCTCAAAGACCCATTTCCAATTTCTTAAAAATGGAAAACTTCAATTCTTCAAAGCTAAGGAAAATATTGTCTCAATATTCTCAGTTTAAACTCAAAAACTGATAAGAAATTCTATATTATGAAATCTCATATTAAACTAAGAATTCAAAAATTGTATTTATAGTCGCCAAAAATATGTTGCGAAGGACCATTCGGTACAGTAAGTCTGGAACGCCGATCAACTCGGCGATCCGCCCTTTGGTTAGTTCCATCACCTTTTTGCTTTGGCCTTCAGTATCCTCAAGTTCTGTAACTTTGGGCGATCAAATACTTCATCGCGGAACCATTCGCTGACACGCCAACTGCTCATTTCTCTCGCCGACGATTTTCTCCTTCAGGGTTTGGCACACTGGAACTTTAGGTGAGATAATGGCCACTCGGTGACTCGCCCAATGGATTAGGGGATCATCAGGCCTTCTTTCCTTCATTCTTTTAGCTGCCTTGTTCCATTTTGCCCATGTCCATTCTTTGTTCCTCAATCCAAATATTTGAAAAAAAGGATTTTACATTAGTTATTGTCACAAAATAAGTATTTGAGGACACTAAATTTATCCAAATAAAGCCCTAAATAAGTCCAAAACGTGGACTCAACAACACCCCCAACTTAAAATTTTGCTTGTCCTCAAGTAAAACTCAAGTTCAGCAGTTCAAAAAGGATGCCTCAAACAGTGCTACACAAAACTCAATCATGAATGCACACAAAAAGACTCAAATTACTCAAGCAAGGATCAATTGTGCACTCAAAGATTCAAGGTGTTACTCACCATTATCAAAGATTCTCAAGTTCACAATATTTGCTTCAAATGCAAGTTCAAGCTCAACAAACGTACTCAAATGCCCTCACACAAAGAATGATTCCATATTAACACACAATGGTTCAGTAATTAATAACTCCGGAATCACTATCAATACTCACAGTCACAAAGATGAACACATTGCATGATTCCACCCATAGGTTTGCCCTTATTTTCCAACCAACAATTGTTTCAGCTCACTGAGGATCAAAAAGGTCTTTTCATTTCTTATAACAGGACTGAGTGCAAAGGTATGTTCATTTAGACTCAAAGGTTGTAATCTTCATGAATGTGGTATGAACAATTCTTTCTTTCCTTTTCTTCATCATTCTCATTCATGCTCAAAAGTCACCCCATTATTCTTCTTCCATGGACTGTTGGACACCCCATTTGCTTTGCACTTTCACTACTTTATTCCACAACTTTTTCATTCTTTTTCTTTTTCATTCTTTTCTTCTTTCTCTTTTTTTTTGTATGGAGGGGTTCCATCTTTCTCAATACTATGGGTCAAAGGGGACTTCTTTGCATTTCTTGATTTACCTTCTCTTTCACAACACCCCCAACTTAGGCTTTTGGCCTAAGTTGGCTATTCAAACAAACCACAAATCATGAGGATTATGGGTAAAGGATAAAGAAAGGTCACAATTTCATCAAGTTTCTTCCAAGAAAAATTTAAGGCTCAAAAGGTGTTCAAGCGAAGTGCATACACTCACAAGGTAGGTCACAAAAAGAGGTATAATGTCAAATTATTTCAAACTCTTCAAGGTTGCCTAAGATCATCTCAAGAGCTTGCATCACTTAGTCAACCAGATCAACGGGGTAAATTCTAGGAGTTATCACACATGGTTCACAGTAAGCTCATCACACAAGGCATTGACACCAAAGTCAAACAAGACTCCACACTTTCGCTAGTGTACAATGTTCATTACAAGAGACTCAATTTGATAATTGGCTAGTGACAACGAGATACATAAAGTTCACATATTGTCTATGCAACTTCATTTGGCCTCATCGTAGCTGCATATTCATTTTTATTCGATTATGAGTACTATTCAAGTCATCGGTATTGATCAAGACCGATACACAAATTTGCCAGAGAACAACCACATTCAAACACAAACAAGAGAGGTGGCACAAATTTTTTTGGAAGTGTCCAAAAATCATTTACAATTAAAGAAAGGAGCCACAAGCTCAATCATCCACAAAAACAGTGCTAAACACCATATATATCACAAAATCCAAATATACGAAAAAAATAATAATCACAAAAGGTGGGCCTCACCCCACCACAAACAAAAGTTATTTGTCCTCAAATGCAAGAAATAAAATATCCAAAAGTCAATAAAAATAAGACAGAGTGGGAGGTAGAAAGGGATCTTGTCTACATAGTCACTCCAACTGTCAGGGCATCAGTGCCCGGTGTAGTACTCTGAACCTGGGTCTCAACACCCTGAGTCACATCAACAGCACCACCAGCTCCACTCAGGCCTGCCATAGATGTCTCTGTTAGCGATGTCTGGATCACCGACTGTACAATCGTCTCCTCTAGATCTGGTAGGTCTCCATATATTCTCTCCTCCCTCACATCAATCTTCTCCTTGTCGGTCTCCGCCTCTGACTCATCAACTACTATGTCATTCATCTGTACATCTCTGGTGGTAGTTGGAGTAATTTCAGATGTAGAAAGAGCGTCCTCCGCCTCAGCTGCCTCAAATAAAAAGGTGAAGTCTGTAGACTTGAGATAGTCCACATCTTTCCTCAGATCTACCACATCGGCTCTCAAAGTTGTCACCTCAGAAGACTTACCCTGTCTGCTCTTACAATTCGTGACTCTCGCAGTAAAATCATTAACAGAAGCCTAGGGGGGGTTAGTGCAGCTAAAGTAATAGCCTCAATCATCCATGGCACATCATCCTCCAATCTAGTAGCCCTCACATCAGCCGATTGGGGCAAGTTCCCCATCTTCAGGATCATATCCTGAGTAATCTTGGCGAGCTAGGAGGAGGTAGAAGCACCCGGAGCCTGTGAAGAAGAGGTAGGAGAAGATGTACCTGAAGGTCCAGAGGCCGGAGTAGGCAAATATGCCTCTGCAGGTATTGAATCGATGTCCACCTCCGGGGATGTATCCATCGAAGCTTCTCTCCTCCTGTCGGCCTCCTCTCATGTGTAATCAGCCTCAATATATCGGATGTCAATGGAGGAAGAAGGGGTAACCTAAATATCTCTCGTATTATCCCGGGACACTCCAGCACGCTGGCATAACTCTGTGAGCAAGACCGAGAATGGTAGGGAATGCCTCTGCTTGGCCCTCATGGCCATCTCCTTCTCAATAAGGAGTCCAAGGTTGATGCTCTTACGGGATATGATAGACCCAAGGTAGGCCACCTTAGTATGGCGCACGATGGACTTGTTCTGGGATGGCATGATGGTGCTGCTAATAAAGCCAAACAAGAACAGAGCAGCAGTACTCTAGTCTCTCTTTTCTGTGGGTACCCCAGCCTAGATCCACCTCGGGGTGGTCGAAATTCAATGGAGTAAGCCATCCCTTCAAGTCATCCAAGGACTGAGTAGTAGGCAAGGCCTCATATGCTACTGTAGCTCCTACACCCCTGCCAGGTATAGTATTAATGTACTCGCTACTGCACTTGACTTCCTTACCCCGGACCATGACCGACCTAACCGGTCTGAACTTTTTGGCCTTCTTCTTGCTCTTAGGTACCAGATCACCATATGCTGAGTAAGATTACCAAACCCATAATGTAGGGGCCTCAGGGCCTGGTAAACTGCTCAAATATGTTGAAATAGAGGGTATCCCTCACCCCGGAGTATCTGCCCTCAAGGCCCTCTGTAGATAACAACTTCTCCTCCAGAATAATTCGCAACCCATCAACTTTTAGTCTGTTATGAAGTTTGGGAGGAGGGATTAGCGGTGGCACTGGAGCTACAGGAGGTGCCATAGCTGGCACTGAATTTGCTGGGGTGGAAGCTGAAGGGACTCTAGCTAAGTCAGGGCGAGATCTAGCATAGATCTCAGCCTGCTGGGACTGTAAGGGTTGGTCATCCTCAGGCTCAGATAATGTAGCCCGAGAGTCAGCAGACACTCTTTCCCAGTCGGAGGTATGCTCTGGAATTTCAGATGCGGGCCTCTTGCCTCTGCCCTTGCCTCCCGTTGGAGGCTCTGTTCTTCCCTTTTTAGTAGGATTTTCTCCTCCTTCATTTATCACAATACCACGTGCTCTTTTACGGGGTGGCATGTCGATGCTTGTCCGTGCCATATCTGCAAAACATCAGGAAAAGTGAGAAGTAATACAAGCAAAATCACAGAAGAAAAGAGTTGCAGAAATACTCGCCGAACCAGTCGGTTAGTCACCGAATCTCTTTGGAGAGCCAAATCGGGCTCGCCAAAAGGATTGGCTCAAAAATTCCCAAAAAAATTACATGTCGGCGATGGGAAGGGCCTTTCGGTGAATTGCCGACAGCATTCGGTGAGCCAGGCTTAGCCCGCCAAAAGTTACAGTTTTTGTAAGAAATAAGGGTGCAGACAAAGAGCGATGAAGGAAGAACTTTGGTGAGTCGCCGAGTGCACTCGGTGAGCTCAGGCTTCTCGCCAAAAGGTACAGAACCTTTTTCAAGATAAAGCATGGAATTAAAGGCGATAAGGGGAACTTCAGTGAACCGTCGAGTGGCTCAGCGAGCTCGACCCAGCTCGCAAACAACCCAACGTGCCTACTTTCAACCCAACTTACCAAATTCAAGCCCGTAACCCCCGAAAACAAAATCAAAACATACACTATATCAATTAAGCTAAGACCTGTTCCACCCATGTCCCCGGGGTACTCAGACTTCTCCCGGTTTGGCCAAATTTGGCCATTTGACAACTTTTACCCTTAAGAATGACGTCAACCGCTCTATATTGGGAAAATAACGTCATTTGGCACAAATGCGGGATACTTAGACTTCATCCGACTAGACCCAACAATATGCAAGAACAACCCCACCAGTTAAATCAATTTTAAAGCACGAAAAACACGAGAATTCAACAACATCTGCATTACGGGCAAGGTATTAAAATTAACAAAGGCACACACATACACAATTACGATCAAAGAGGCCCATCAAACATCATTAAGATCAAAATCATTGAAAATGAGTAAAAATTGCTAAAAAAGAATTCGAGGTTCGGAAAACCAACCTTTAATGCCGAATAAATACTTTGAAATGCTAGGCGGCAAAATAATGCAACTCCGAACACAAATCCAATGACAAAAATGCCATAAAAATGCAAGAAATATGGAAAATATTGTGCGGGTGTGAGTTTGGGAAGTTCAAAAGTGAGGGAAAGTGAAAAAGGTTTAACTTTTGCACCTTTGGCCTTAAAAACCATCCAGTTCTCGCCTATTCGGCGACATAAGTTTTACTCGCCGACCCACATTCCGCGACTTGCCAAGTGGGCACTTACCTCGTCGAGTTTTACAGGACCTCCAGTTAATGTGGGGGTCCAAACGGTGGACTAGGTCGAGATAGCCAACCTGGTTGGCGAAATGCCAAGTTGCTCCTGGGCTCGCCGAGTTTTACAGACTCCAATTTCAAAATGTCTTGAGTCCAACGACGGTCCAGATCTAGCTCGCCCACCTCTTCGGCGAGTCGCTGATAGGACTTTTAGCTCGCCAACCTGCACTTTTCAAACACCTTCCACACTTTGACCTGTACAAGCAACACACCATTATTTCAATTCATAAAGAAAGCAAATAAAAACTTAGGTTGCCTCCCAAGCAGCGCCTTAGTTAATGTCGTGGCACGGCGCAAGTCCACACTTAAACCTCATTCTTGGGGTTAGCCATAGTATCACTAGGCAAACTCCCTTGCTGTCTTGGGTTTAAATGAGACGAGATATGACCCATTTGGGTCTCCAACTACTTGATCGATATTGAATGGGAGGTAACCGTCTGGCTAAGGGTCGACACATCTTCTTTCATTTCTTTCAAAATATTGTCAAACCCCTCAACTTTGTTGAGGATACGAGAAAGCATATCCTCCGACCGACCACCCTCGGAATCCTTTGGCTTTTGGCGCTCATGGGGAGGAACATATCTGTCCTTCTCCCCTTCTCTCTCTTTCCAAGTGGGGTTATGGTCCCTCCATTCTCGATCACGCTCCTTCCGACCTTCATCCTTATCCAACGTTGGTTTCCACCTTGACTCGGGTAGTTTGAACGATAACTACCACCTTGGTTGGCTAGGAAATTCACCTCTTCATTGTACAAAGCCTCAAACTTGGCCTCATCATGATTAACCCACCCGAAACCCACGACATTGACACCTCGAGTACCAGCTTCCATGACATTTTTGGAGAAAATGTCTAGTTATGTCATGATCTTGGCCATGTTTTGGTCCCTCTCTTGGTCTTTCTCCATCTACTCCTTGTTCAATTTAAACGTGAGAGAGGAGACTTGACCTTCACAGGTGTACCAAGCCTGATTAATTGTGGTAATGTCATCCAAGAGCTGAGTTGCTATCACATAAGGTTGCTGCATAAAACCTCCAGGAGAAAGTTGGTCAGCAACACCCTTATTTACCAAATGAAGACTTCGGTAAAAATACTGCAGCAAAACGTTGTCTGGTAAACAATGGTTTGGGCATTGTAGCACCAACTTCTTGAACCACAACCAAGTTTCATGAATTGGCTCACCCTCTAACCGCTTAAAGCTCTGAATGTTGTCTCGAAGAGTCATCATCTTTGAAGTAGGAAAAAATCACACTTGAAATGCAGTGACCAGCTCCTCCCACGAGTGATTGATTCACGTGGCAATTCAACCAGCCACTTACATGCTTCTCCCATCAAAGAGAACGGGAACAACCTCAACTAGACTGACTCTTGGGATATGTTCTTGAAGGAGAACGGTCAACAAACATCCACGAAGTTTCTAATATGCCCATAGGGATCCTCATGAGCCAAACTACCGAACAACCCCTTCAATTGCAAGAGCTACAACATAGTACTTGTGATATGGAACACTACGTTCCCTTCGGCCAGAGGAAAGCGAATGGCACCAATTCCACCCATAAGATAGGAATCATTAGCATTAGGCTCGTTGACATCGTTGAGGTTTTCGATGTCATCTTGGTGGCCCACTTGGCTACCATTGCTGCCGTTCACACTCATACTTCCTGTTTCAAAACACAAAAAAGTAAAACAAAACGAAAATTAAGTAAGTTCAACTATAACTAACAAGAACAAAATTCAACTTAACCAAGGACTTTCAACCAACACCACTCCCCGGAAGCGGTGCCATTTTGATTTCATGTATCAGGACACTTCATCCAATACAAAGTGCCAACGATCGTTAGTTAGTAATATAACTCAACTAAATGAGTTGGGATCGAATCCTAAAGAGAGTGGTACGTGTTTGAGAATAAAAAGCAAAGTACGAATATGTTCAAGTCAATCATAGGAATAGATATTTACGAATAAAAACATAATTCAAGTTAAGGAGTGACACAAGTGTCAAATAACAGGGGTTTTTGAGTGTAATCATCAACTACAACATCAACAAACAACACAAGATAACAAGTAATGAGATGGGTTCTTGGGATGTGATTGGATTATAGGCTAAGGTAGACAAATGGGTAATTTCAACTAATAGTAAATAGCTGTAAATTAGTGAATAAGATAAACTTTAGTGGGGATAAAATTTCTCTCGAACACCAACAAGCAGCAATTATGAACGACCTACGCTTTAGTCCATTCACTCTCTCGAGTTGAATGTGTGGAAAAGGGTTTGGGATTGACTCTGTCGAGATGAACCCATGACAACTCAATGCACACAGACCATCAATTCGGTAATCATGGCTTTAAAACCTCTCTCTAGAGCAAACCAAAAACACGAAGGTAGAGTTGCATTTGCAACTATAACCCTTTTAATTAAACCACAATTAATGAATGAAATTACTTCTAAACAACATTTAAACTATCAAATAGCAATACCCATAACCTAAATCAACCCATAATCACATAATCACACCCCAGGAATTGGGGTATTAGCTAGACATCATAAAAATATAGAAATCATTACCAAATTGTGTTTCCATCAATAGGGTAAGATTAATTTCGTCTTTAGAAAGGTCCAAATTGAAGAATCTCAAAGACCCATTTCTAATTTCTCAAAAATGGAGAACTTCAATTCTTCAAAGCTAAGGAAAATATTGTCTCTATACTCTCAGTTCAAACTCAAAAACTCATAAGAAATTCTATATTATGAAAACTCATACTAAAATAAGAATTCAAAAATGTATTTTTAGTCACCAAAAATAAGTTGCGAAGGACCATTCAGCGCAGTAAGTCGGGATCGCCGAACAACCCGGTGATTCGCCCTTTGGTCAGTTCCATCACCTTTTTGCTTTGGCCTTCAGCATCCTCAAGTTCTGTAACATTGGGCAATCCAACACTGCATCGCGGAATCATTCGGCGAAACGCCGACCGCTCCTTTTTCTCGCCGACTTGATTTCTCCTTCAGGGCTTGGTACACTGCAACTTTAGGCAAGATAATGGTAACTCGGTGACTCCCCCAATGGATTAGGCGATAATCAGGCCTTCTTTCCTTTGTTCTTTCAGCTACCTTGTTCCTTTTTGCCCATTAGTGTCCATCCTTTGTTTGTCAATACAAATACCTGGAAAACAAGGATTTTACATTAGTTATTGGTGCAAAATAAGCCTTTGAGGACACTAAATCTATCTAACTAAAGCCCTAAATGAGTCCAAAACATGGACTCATCAGATGCATTGTTGCCAAATCATTCGGGAAATCAAATTCATAAGCAACCTTACCAAAACATCTCAAAACTTGATATGGGCCTATGTATCGGGGAATAAGCTTCCCTCTCTTCCCAAATCTCATCACGCCCTTCATGGGTGAGATTTTCAAGTGGACCCAATCACTAATCTCAAACTCAAGGTCTCTTTTTCTAACATCGACATAGGACTTTTGTCGGCTTTGGGCTGTTCTCAGCCTCTCTCTAATAAGATGGAGTTTCTCCATAGTCTCATGAACTAATTCGGGTCCTATCAAGGAAACTTCACCCACCTGAAACCACCCTATAGGAGATATACAACTCCTACCATAAAGAGCTTCAAAGGGGCCATACCAATACATGAATGGTGGCTATTATTATAAGCGAACTCTATCAATGGCAACTTATCATCCCAATTTCCCTTGAAATCGATAACACATTCTCTCAACATATCTTCTAAAGTTTGGATCGTTCGCTCCGCTTGCCCATCGATTTGTGGGTGAAAAGTCGTACTAAGCTTCAATTTAGTGCCCAGACCCTTTTGGAATGACTTCCAGAACTGAGTACCTCTATCGGAGATAATAGACAAAGTTATCCCATGAAACCTTACCATTTCCCTCAAATATAACTTAGCATAGTCTTCCCCCACATAAAAAACTTTGACGGGAATGAAACAGGCAGATTTAATCATTCTGTCTATTATGACCCAAATCTAATCATATTGTCGACGAGTACGTGGCAACCCCACTATAAATTCCATATTCAAGTCTTCCCACTTCCAAGTATGTATACTAATATTTTTGGATAAACCTCCTAGTTTTTGATGCTCAACCTTTACTTTTTGGCAATTTGGACACCTAGCCACAAATCCCGTAATATCCTTCTTCATCCCGTTCCACCAATAAATCTCCCGCAAGTCATGGTACATCTTTGTGGCTCCTCGATGAATGGAATACCAAGAACTATGGGCTTCTGTCAAGATTTCTTCCCTTATGTCATCCACATTTGGAAAACATAACCGACCTTGGTATCTAAGTACCCCATCTTCCCTTTGGGAGAAAGCCTCAACTGATTTCTTCAGCACAACCTCATTCAATTCCACCAAAATTTGATCTACGCATTGCTTATGTTTCACATCACTCACAAAAGACTATTCTGAACAATTATGAACCATCACACTACCCTTGGTATAGTCCATCAACCGAACACCCAAACGGGCCAATCTATGTACATCTCGTACCAATTCCTTCTTTTCATCATCAATGAGAGCAACACTACCCATGGAGAACCTACTAAGAAGATCCGCTACTACATTCGCCTTACCGGGGTGATAGAGAACACTCATATCATAATCTTTTAATAGCTCAAGCCACTTTATTTGGCGAAGATTCATATCTTTCTTATTAAACACATATTACAAGCTCTTGTGGTCGGTGAACACATCTACATGAACACCATACAAATAGTTCCTCCATATCTTTAAGGCAAAACCAACCGCCGCTAATTCAAGAATGTAGGTTGGATAATTCTTCTCATGGACCTTAAGTTGCCATGAAGCATATGAAATAAACTTCCCATTTTGCATAAGCACACATCCCAACCCAATTGTCGAGGCATCACAATACACCATAAATCCATCTGTTCCTTTCGGTAATGTCAAAACCAGAGTGGAGGTAAGTCTGTCTGTCAACTCTTGGAAGCTTTTCTAACATAATTCTGACCATACAAACTTAGCCTTCTTTTGAGTCAAAGTCGTCAATGGAGAGGCAATAGAAGAAAGCCCCTTAACAAACCATCGATAATAACTGGTCAAACCCAACAAACTTCTAATGTTGGAAGGTGTTAGAGGTCTAGGCCAACTCTTGACCGCTTCCACCTTTTTAGGAACTACCTCAATACCTTTACTTGAAACAATATGACAAGGGAAAGCTACGGACCTTAGCCAAAACTCACACTTGATAAATATTGCAAAAAGTTGTTTTTCTTTAAGGATTTGCAACACAATCCTCAAATGATCAATATGCTCACCCACACTACTTGAGTAAATCAAAATATCAGCAATGAACACAATCACAAACATGTGAAGGTATTATTTTAACATTGTATTCATCAAATCCATAAACGTTGTCGGAGCATTAGTCAAACTAAATGACATTACAAAAAACACATAATGACCATACGGAGTTCGAAAATCCTTTTTTGGAACGTTATCTCCTCTCACCCTCAATTGGTGATACCTGGATCGAAGATTAATCTTAGAGAAATAGCTTGCCCCTTGAAGTTGATCAAACAAATTGTCTATCCTCGGAAGAGGATACTTATTCTTTATAGTGACCATGTTCAACTGACGATGGTCGATGCACATACGAAGAGAACAATCCTTCTTTCTAACGATCAAAACCAGAGCACCCATGGAGAGATACTCGGTCGGATAAAAACCTTATCCAACAAATCTTTCAACTGTTCTGTCAACTCCTTAAGTTATGCCGGATCCATACGGTAAGGAGGAATAGAGATAGGTTGTGTATATGGGATAAGGTCGATACCGAAGTCTATTTCTCGCTCATGAGTAATACCGGGTAAGTGATCTGGAAACACTTCCAGAAACTCACTTACAATGGGGATCGACTCAAGAGGAGGGGTTTCGGAATTTGCATTCCTCACCCTTACTAGATGGTAAATGCAACCTTTAAAAATTGTCTTTCTAGCTTTAAGATAAGAAATGAACTGACTCTTATGCATAAAATTTCCCCACTTCCACTCTAAGAAAGGATCATTTGGGAACTGAAACTTGACTACACGAGTTCTACAATCAATAGAAGCATAACACGAGTGCACCATATCCATACCAAGAATCACATCAAAGTCTAAAATATCAAGCTCTACCAAGTCAACAAGAATAACTCTATGGGATAAAGAGATAGGACACTTTCTATATACCCTTTCAGCCAATACACAATCACCAATAGGAGTAGAGACAAAAAAAGGTTATAATAACACTTCAGGAAGAACATCAATTCTCATAGCCACATATGGTGTCAGAAAAGACAAAATAGCACCGGGATCAAGTAAAGCATATACATCAATTTGGAAAACTTTTAACATACTGGTAACCACATTGGGAGAATCTTCTTGTGCACCTCTAGTCTGAAGAGCATAAAACATGTTTCGCTTAGGTGCATTGGCACCCGAACCACTTGAACCGGATGAGGGATAGGGTTGAATCCTACGAAAATTATCTCCCTCAGACTTAGCAACCGAAGGACAATCCCTTATCTTGTGATTCTTCTTTCCACAACCAAAGCAAGAATTAGAATCCGCTAGACATTTTCCCTCATGCTTTCTTCCACACTTAGTACAATTAGGCAAAGAAGATCCATTACAACCTCTTCGAGGTTTAGGGTTGGACACCCTTTCATTGTTGTATCTTAGGGGAACCTTTGATGAACCTTGCCTGGAAAACCATTGTCGAAACCTTGAACAACTACGCCCACCAGACCTAGAGTATGAATAGTTACCATCATCCGTTCTTTCCCTCTTTGCTTCTCTAGATCTCTCTTTGAGCTTTTCCTCTTCAATGTTGGGCATGGACCATTAGTCGAGAAATATCCATATCATAGACAAGCATAGATGTACAACATTCTTTTACAACCAATTTGGACACACCCAAAATGAACTTGCTCATACTTGCCCTAGAGTTGGCAACTATAAAAGGATCATACTTAGACAATTAAGTGAATCTCAAGGCATATTCTTTCTGGCTCATACTTTCTTGTCGAAGATTAATAAACTCAAGCACTTTAACCTCCCTAATCTCAAAAGGAAAGAACTTATCAAGAAAAATAGACTTAAACCTTTCCCATTCCAAGGGACCGACATCTACCGGTCTTGCCTTCTTTCATTGGTTGAACCAAATTTGAGCAACCCCCTTAAGTTGATAAGCGGCCAATTCTGCGTTTTCTGCCGGAGTAACTCCCATGATAACCAACACCTTATAGACCTCATCGATAAAATCTTAAGGATCTTCCTCAACCATAGATCCATAAAATTCCAGAGGATTCATCCTTGTGAAATCCCTCACTCTTGATACCACCGTACCAACATTTGGGTTCATGGGGTTCAAAACCTCCCTATTGGCTTGGGCTGTCACGGGGTTCACAAACTTGAAAAGCAGTCCTAAACTCCGCATTAGTCACTTTGTCGGCCAAAGGGTTAACCGGAGCTTAAGGAGGAGCTCCTTGGTTAATCTCTTCTCCCTCGTCCCTTCCTGCAAAAGCCTTTCTAGTAGTCATATCCTATAGACCATCAAGTAAGGATTAGGAGAAAGACCTTATAGAGTTAAACTTTATCGCACGACTTAGAGAAATGAAGAAGTAAAGTTTCCTAAACATCTAATAGATTCTCATTCATAATTGGGGCGCGCTTCACACTTATGAACAAGACCCTATTAGACGTGGTTTTGACACATCCTAGAACCATTCTAAACCTTCTGCTCTAATTATCAAGTTTGTCACGACACAGGGGTACACTCTAGACGTAACATGACATACAAGACTCCGAGAGGCCTCATGTAAGCCACTTCTCTTTCATAACATAAGATAATAGAAATACTGTAAAATTTAAAACCATTTTCAAACACAATCAAAGTCTTATATGATGAATCGAAAGTCTCATACAACTCGTCTCAAACCATCTAATACAAAAGAGTAATTAGGACACATCCCATACAATAGTGTTCAAAACATAAAATGAAATACATAAGGAAATGGTGGTCAAATCCTCGAATGGTATGAGGACTCACCAATCTTCAATCTTTGCTCTACTAAGAGCCTAGCCACGGGGATGAGAATGGATATCGCCAGACCCTACATTTGGATAAGAAATGTAGGAAAGAGTATGCATTAGTATAAACATTTACTAAATATGATAGCCAACATAAACATCAACATAAGCATAAGACATAGAAATATAAGTCATAAGCATAATCAATGCACATAAATCATCATAACATAGGAGGAATACTTCTTGAAGTAACCTCAACTTATCCTTAGTCGAGATTTGGGTCATCCACCTCTAGTCAAGCATATCATGGAAGTCAACTCAAGCAACAATCCAAGATCATCATATATCATAGCATAATCTAGCTTATCTTCTGTAGACATGGGGAATCACCTCTTTCCTTACTTTAAAAGAACATGGGTAGTTGCCTCTAGTCCTTATTAACATATGGAACATGGGTACTTGACTCTAGTCCAACAACATGTGATATGGGTATCCGCCTCTTGTCATTCTATTGGGATTATGGGTCACTACTGGAAAACATGCCCGTAGAAACAATTATTTAGCAACAATTAAATATGCGTTGCAATATATAGTCATTCGCAACGGTTATAAACTTTGCAATATACAATTGGACCTAATGAAATACTTTAAGAATTAAATCGTTGCATTAGTACTAGAACTGTTGCCATAGTGTTTCTTATTCTAACGGTTCTGTCAAACTATCACCTTAGGATACTCTATTTCAACGGTTCATACGAAAATATATTTCCCTCAATTATTTTCCCTCCATTAATTCACTACACCCGCCAAGAGGTTTTTTTAAAATTAACGTGCAACCAACCTTTCCTTCCCGCTTCTTCCTTGAGATTTGATCTCATAGAGTTCAATTCCCGTTCTCAACCAACGAACAATATGAGCTCGAAGCTTCCTTCGTAACTCCTGAAACTTCTTCGTAGTGGCTCCCTTACATCCCTCATTTCATAGGAACCTTTAAAAATAAAATAAAAGTTAAAATATCAATAGGTTTGTATCTTTAGACCTTTCATCAGAAAACCTCATAGGTATCGCCATTTCTCATTTCTCTTTGAAGATGGTGTTTCTTCTTCTGATTCTTCTTTGATTTTCCTTGTAGGCATCTGCAATATTTTGGGTCTTCTTCATCGTGGGTTTTATCTTTCTGCAGCTACAGGTATTTTGTATTCTATCTTTTTCAAATTTAGAAATTTCTTTAAAGGGTTCTTGATTAAGATTTGAAAATAGACAAATGGGTTTCTCTAAAGTAGATGCTCTTTGCTAGAATTTGTGTTTATGATGTAATCTTATTGTGCATTAGAGTGTATCTCAATTTTGGTGAAGATTGAGAAATCTTTGCAAAATTATTTAGATGAAAATTTGAAAATTATTTTGGAAATTCTCAGTTTAGGAAGAGTTAATGTTATGAAAGATGGGTTTCGAATCTTTGAGTAGGAGAAAGTTTTCAAGCCCACAAGCATTTTCTAAGAATAAAATGAGTTGAAGAATTTTTCAACTCCAAAAGTCATTGACGTTGAGCATGAAAGGATTTAATTTCTCTCTTGCGAGTACAATTTTCAAGTTCTAAGTTTATATTTTCTTCCTTATTCTCTGAATTTTTTAGTGGACAAACAACAAGTTGGTCATCATGCTCTCGACGCATCAGCTCAGTGCTTAAAAAGAGGTGATTTCCCTTTTTCTCTTAATTTTTTTCTTTCTTTTAATTCTTTATTTATTTATTTATTTTTATGTACATATGTGAGTATGTTAGATATTTTACTATTACTAATCTTTGTTCATTATTGCTTATTCATTTTTAGTTAAATCTTTCCATATGACTATGTTTTTCAAATTTAAGGTCTTTATTGTAAGTTTAGAGTGTTGGAAAAAATTTCACTTTATGCTTTATTGTAAAAAAAAATTCATGATAAAATTTTTCTGTTATTTGTTAAGAGCATTACTGGTTCAGGAATACATTGAGTGGACCTCGCATCTAGTTGATCATAAAATAAGGTTTTAATTATGAAAACTAACTCTTTAATATTTGAGGACCGAATAAGACTTTAGGTATTGAGTAGTTCTTTATTTTCTCCTTTCATATCATTTTTTGTGATAAATATTGTATTTCTATTTTAAGATTATTTCTGATTTTGGAATACATTGAGTAGATCCTTGGTCTAGTTGAGCAGAAAATAAGTCTTTGAGTGTTAACTCAACCTCTCTAAGGATGCTCCTAGATTTATATCTTCGTATCTACATTTAACCGTACATTCAAGTTCTCAGGGTATGTTCAGTTGCTTAAGTCACTTGGTTTTCTTACTTCTCTTTTTTCTAAATCTTCAAGAAAATATCCTTGTCTTTTCTTATGAATTCGAAGTTTTACGATTGAGCTCCTTAGTTTCTTGAGTGAGGTTAGTGACTTTGGTTTTGTTGTCCTTTTATGCTTTTCTTTTACCTTTAAATTTGTTTAGAAGTCTTCAATTAGAGACACAACACCCTCAAGTTGTTAACTCAAATCTGCCTAGTTATCTTAGTTATTCTTATCTTTCATTTAAAAGGTTATAACTAGTAAAGTTTTCATGTAGTGAGCCATTCGCTGCTTTAACAAAGGTAAATTTCCTTGTCTCTTAATTTTTATAGTCAGTTTCATTTTAGTCTATTCTCATTTCTATTGATATGTGTGTGTGAATCTCAATTTTTACTCATCTTTTTGTGTTGTTTATAATCATTTTCATATGATTCTTTCCCTGTATATCTGCTCTTTAAATGTTGTACATGTATAGTAAGTTTAGAGTGTTGGACAAGATTTCCTTTTTATGTGACTTCCTATTAGTCTTTTTTTTTCTGATTCATGTTTTATTTTGTGAGCATCGCTGATTCTAGAACATATTGAGTAGATATTGGATTTTGTTGAGCTAGGCATAAGATTTTGAACATTAACTCAGCCTCTCAAAGGCTGCTCCTAGATTTGGGTCCTCTTGTCTACCTTTCGAGTCATACGTTTCAAGTTCTCAGAGTCAGTTGCTTGAGTCACTTGGTATGAGTACTTTTCTTTTTTTTCTTTGTCCTCAAGACAATCTCCTAGTTTTTTTATGGGGAGTCTTGCAATCGTGTTCTACTTAGTTTCTTGAGTGAGGTTACTAACTTTGAAAAAATAATATGAAATTTTGTATTTTTTATATGAAATCCATTATATCTTTTGAGTGTTTAGATTTGTCAAAATTGTTTGAATTTACTGTCGTGTCTTATTATCTTAAGATTGAGTTTTTAGATTTTAAATTTGTTACATCATTTCTCTTTTAAATAATTGAAATTATAGGTAAAATTGGTATTGTTTAGTAGACATTTGATTATGTATAACAAATAGTACAAGGAAAAAGACATTTCATTTTTGTTGTTAAATAAAATAAAATAGAGCCATTGATCAAAATCTGTTGAATGTAGATTTTTAAGGGACCAAATCTATTGGTATGATATTCAGAATCTTGTCTTTTTTTTTCCTATCTTGGTAATCTGATTTTGGTGTCATATAGGATATTTAATATTAAATGTATAGTGGAGATAAAAGTTGGATAGGTCTTCGGAGATCCACCAACGAGTATATCAGTGGAGTGAATAACTCTCTTTATACAACTTTTGAACGAGCTTCCAAAGAAAATGAAATATTGTATCCTTGCAAAAAGTTTGCTAATTGTAAGTGGTATCATAGAAATGTGGTAGAGTATCACTTGGTTGTTTATGGGTTTGTGCAAGGGTACACCAAATAGATTTTTCATGGGGAAAGATTTTTGTCCCGAAAAAATCCTGATCATAATAATAACGAGGAAGGTTCTAACATGTGTTACAATATTGATGGCCTACTTCATGATAGTTGTAGAGATGTTGAGGGGAATTGAGGCTTGAGGAGTGAGAGAGGGGCCATCCAAAGATGCAAAGAAAATTTTTAAATTACTAGAGGAAGGGAAACAAGAGTTATATCCTGGGTGTGAGAATTTCTCTAAACTGAATTTTACCATTCGACTATTCTTGGTCAAATACATTCATGGTTTGAGTAATGTGGCCTTTGGAGACTTGCTAGACTTGTTAAGAGAGGCATTTCCATTTTCTCATATACCTGAGTCGTTCGACAAGACAAAAAATGTGATTAAGGATTTGGGTCTTGATTATGAAAAATACATGCATGCCCTAATGATTGCATCTTATTTTGGAATGAAAATGAGAAGGAAATTAATTGCTCTATGTGTGGCTCGTCTAGATTGAAGACTATTTGTGATCCCTTGACCAATGAAAGCTCAGAAATTCCTACAACGGTTTTAATGTACCTTCCCTTAAAACCTAGGTTTCATAGAATACTCATGTGTCCTAAAACAACTGCAAATATGAGATGGCATGATACTGAACGACCCAAAGATGGAAATATAAGGCATGCGACTGACAAGGAAGCTTGGTAGAATTTTGATTTCTTGCACGGAGATTTTGCTAGATATCCTCGTAATGTTAGATTGGGTCTTCCAAGTGATAGTTGCACGAAGAGTTTTCTACAGATCCCATAGCTCATGGTATGTTAAGTTAATGAATTATAATTTATCACCGTGGATTTGCATGAACCGGAGTATATGATATTATCTATGATCATTCCAAGCCCATCGTCTCTAGGAAAGGATATTGATGTCAACCTTCAGCCACTAATTGTAGTATTGAAAGAATTGTGGGAAACTGGGATGGAAACATATGATGTTGATTCTAACCAAACTTTTCAATTGCGTGAAGCCTTTTTGTGGACAATTAGTGATTTTCCAGCCTTTTCAATTCTTTCTGGTTGGAGCACAAAAGGAAGAAAGGCATGCCCAACTTGTAATCATGGGACATGCTCTCAATATCTCAAGCATAGTCGTAAGATGTGTTACATGGGTCAGCGGGCTTTCTTACCTCCTGATCATCCATTTCGAAGAGATAATAAATCAGTTGATGGTAAAGAAGATCATAGATCTACACCTACTCATTTATCAGGCACATAAGTATAGGAAGAGTTGCATGAATTCAATAATGTTTTCGGAAAGGGCCAAAAGAGGAGGCGTCGTGATAGTGAGGGTCCATAGAAAAAAAGATTCATCTTATTGGAATTGCCATATTGGGAACATAACAAACCAAGGCACAATCTTGATGTGATGCACATAGAAAAAAATATTTGTAACAGTTTGCTCGGGACTTTGTTGGATGTAACTGGAAAGTCAAAAGACCATGTAAATTCTTATTATGACCTTCAAGAAATTGAGATACGAAATGATCTTCAACCAGTAAAATATGATAACGGAAAAGTTTATTTGGCTAAAGCTTGTTTCTCCATGAAACCAGAAGAGAAGAAGTTGTTTTGCATTGTTCTTAAAAATGAAAAATTACCAAAAGGTTGTGTTTCAAATATATCACGATGTGTGGAAGTGGATGATATGAAAATATCAGTTTACAAGAGCCATAATGCTCATTTCATAATGCATTACTTGATCCAAGTTTCTATTGGAAAAGTGTTGCCCAAAAAAGTTTCTATTGCCTTAATTCGGTTGGGGAGCTTCTTTAAAGTCATAAGTAGCAAGGTGATAAGGTGAGCAAATTTTAATACAATGCACTCTGAGATCAATGAGATTATGTGACCTTGAAAAGATTTTCCCTCCATCTTTTTTTATATAATGTCACATTTTCCCATCCATTTAGTAAATGAAATTAAGCTTGATGGTTCGACACATCCTCGGTGGATGTATTCCACTAAAAGAAACCTATGCGGCTTCAAGGGGCTTGTTCATAATCAATTTCATCTAGAAGAATCAATACTAGAGGGATTCGTGGTACTAGAGCGCGTGAACTTCTGTTCCAGATACCTACATGTTGGGGTGAAAAATATTTAGTCATTACCACTCTGAGGATGATTAGGGAACTGAAACAGAGGGAGATAATTTGTCACCTATATTCCCTAAATTTGTCCATCCGATTGGAAGGGAGAAAAAAAGGAAAGGCAATAATTTTCACATGGATCTTAGTTATGTCTTGATATACATCGCTACGTATTGTTTAATACAGGAGATGAAAAAATGGAGACCTTTATCATGTAAGATCTATTACTTGTATTATAAACTCAAATATATTTTATATGATAAGAACTTCTTAACTGTAAGAATAAAATCTGATTTGAAACATGCTTTCTTGCAGGGAACATAATACTGTATTTCATTATCATCGTAGATCAAATGCATGGGTTAGAGAACAGAATCATAGTTAGGAATTTGGAAACTTGTTTAAGGAGAAAGTTAAAATTGTTGAAGTGCCTGAATATTAACGCCAACTCGCCGAAGGGCCTAATACTGCAGCAAAAAGAAATACAACATATTTCATCAATGGATATCGATTTCATACAATGAAACGAGATAGTGAAGGTAAGTATCAGAACTATGGAGTGACTTTATTAGCAACGACTGATAGTTTTGCTAGTGCTAGAGATCAAACACCATTGATAGAGAGATTGTCTATTATAGAGTTATTCAAGATATCATTGAGATTGATTATTGGGGTGTCTTTAGTGTAGTGTTGTTTAAATGTGATTGGTTTCATAATAAAGTAGATGAATATGGATTAACTCAGGTATACTTCAATAATTTATGCAATACTGAAGATCCATTTGTACTGGCATCTCAAGTAAATCAAGTATTCTATGTAGAGGGTCCAATTGAGAAAGATGTTTATTATGCAAGGACCAAGGTCCATGTTGATTTATTTGATTTAGAAGAAGAGAAGAGACACATTTTTTATGGAGCAAGATGATGACATTGGAAAATCAAATATAATGCCTAATGTTGATCTCACATGGTCGAGAGAAGATGTACCTGGTGATGTCATTGATATGCCAACTCATGATCAACATTTAGAATATAAGGAAGAAGATATCGGAACATCAGAAGAAGATGAGGTCTTGGATGATGTCGATTGGAATCTGATGGTGGCTGATGATTGACGAAGGGATTTTTTGTCACGACCTGGGGTTACCCCCTAGAAGTAACACAGCGTACTTGACCCCGAAAGGGTCGCATACAAGCCTCATAGCATTCACGAACATGAAAGCATAGGAAAAATAATGTAGAATTTAAATTTTTTCTTTACAATCAAAGTCTCTTATAAAATTAAAGATAATCTATGACACTACGTCTCAAACCATCTATAACATTGAATTAAAACTCTAGAATACAACTATAGGGACACGACCCTTACAACAAATGTATAAAACATAATAGAAAGACAATAAAGGAGATGTGGTTGAGCCCTCGAATACAATGAGGACAAACCAATCTTTTTCTTCTTGATCTCCTATGAACCTAGCCACGAGGATGGAGTCCAATATCTCCAAAGTCTACACTTATAAAAAATGTAGAAATATGGGGTTAGCACAAAAAGTACTAAGTATGGAAGCCATGTAAAAAAAACCATTAAAACATGCATAAAAAGGGACATTTCATTTGAAATCATGCTATATGCCATTTTTGAACATCATTTTTGAAATAGTTGGAGAATGCAACTAATAAGGCAACTCACATACATTTCATTATAACATGAGAGATATCATTATAATAACAAGCATAGTTTCCAACAGCAATATAATACACATCCCAATCTTCACAATACATAACCTCCAATCATACAGTAATACAAAGTCAAATACCAAGATCATCTCATCATTAAGTAAACAACACATAAGCAATCCCTAAGAAACACTTGTGCAATGTATGGTTGGCATCCCATAATTCCAACCCTACTAAGTACTCCTTCGAAACTACTTTAGTCATGCATTTCATCATTAGACCACATTATAAGCAATAGTCACAAAGCCATAAGCTCAAACATCCACAGAAAACCAGTATTAACACAATTTTAAACAGAACAGCCCAAAATATATCAGCTAAACACAAACACGAGTAGCAAACAAAGGTGAGCCTCACCCCACCACGAACAAAAACATTTGTCCTCAAATGCATATAAAAGAATATCCATACTTTAGAATAAAGAAGGACAAAGAGGGAGGTAGAGAAAAATCCTATCTACATATTCGTTCCATCTGTCTGGGCATCAGTTCCTGATGTAGTGCTTTGAATTTGGGCATCAGTGCTTGGGGTAATGATCGAGGTTTGGGCATCACGAACCGGGGCTATTTCTGATGCATCGACCCTGTTAGATCTATTAGGAGTGACTTCTTGCAAATTTGCCCATTAGGCATGTACAGCGGCATAGAACTCCCGGGCCCATGAAGGTACTTTATGGTTTCTTGGAATTTTCAAAATAGGTGTCTGACCCGAAGATGCATAGACTTCCTTGACTCCCTTGCCCTTTCCCTTATCTTTCTTCCCACCAGACGTGAGAGGTGTAGTAGCCTTGCCTTTGGATGTAGTGGCCTTCTCATTCATCGTCTCTCTTTCAGTCTTCTCTTGGGCTGGTACAATTCTCTCGGCAGCTTTTGGTTTCACCATATCTGCAAATCCTCAAGAAGAATCAAGGAGATTAGCTCGAAAGGTCAGGTGAGTCAGCCAAAAGTTGAAATGCATGCAAAATCAAAGGGGACAGAAAAAGGGGGATCAAGAATACTTTCAGCGAATCGCCAAGTACTTTTAGTGACCTCAGGCTTCTCGCCAAAAGTTACAGCATTAAACATCAAATTCCACAAGAAATTAAAGTGAGATGAGAGCATTTGGCGAACCGCTGAGTAGTTTGGTGGGATAGACCTAGCTCGCCTAACGCGCCTATTCTCAACCCACCTTCTCGAATTCAACCCCTTAACCCCCAAAAACAAAATCATCACATGCACTAGTGAGATTTAACTCAGATCCATAACATCCAAACACAATCCCACAAAATATACTTCTGCTAAAAGCACAAACAGACAGGGTCTCAACACCTATAAACAAATTGAGCCACATTTAGAGATTAATACAGGCACACACAAGAACAAGATACTGATATTCCAAATGAGTAAAAATTCTATAAAATAATTTTGAGTGTCAGGCAACCAACCTTTGATGCTGATAACGGTAAGACTGAAATACAAAGCAGGAAAGAAATCCAACTCCAAGCACAAATCAACCAACCGAAATACTAGTAAAATGCGAAAATAAGAAAAATCCTACCTTGGTGTGAGTCTGAGAAGTTTAAAAGTGAGGGAAAGTGAAGAATTTGGACTCTTAAGACTTGTTGCCTTCATAAACTGTCCAGTTCGCATCCACTCGGCGACGTTAGTCCCACTCTCCAATCCATTCAGTGACACCCCGAATGGTCATTTGACTCGCCGAGTTATACAGGACCTTTAGTCAATGAGAGGGTCCAAACGGCGATCTTAATCGTGGTTGGCGACACGCCAAACTGATTCTCAAGCTCACCGAGTTTTACAGGCTCCAATTTATACGTGTGTTGAGCCAAACGACGGTTCAAGTCGGGTACGCCGACCTCTTTGGCGATCCACCGACTGACCATTTTGATCGCCAATCTGCATTTTCCAAACACTTTCCACACTTAAACCTACACAACCAACACACCATTATTTATAAAAGCAAAAGAAAGCAGTAAATGGATTTGGGTTGCCTCCCAAACAGCGCCTTAGTTAACATCGTGGCACGACGTGAGTCACCATTTAAGCTTTATTGTTGGGGTTAGCCATATCATCACTAGGCAACCCCTTGTTTTTCTGCGAATGGAGTTGAGGCAACGCATGACCCATAAGGTTCTCGAGCAGCTGGACATCTCTAGAATGAAAACAAATCATTCGTTTCATCCCTTCAATGTCTTCTTTCAATTCTTCCAGCTCTCTATCTTGCTTAGTCACCTTGTGGAGAATGGTTGATAGCATTCCCACAATGCGTTTAACTTCATTGTCCTTTAGACTTCTTCGCTCATGAGGAGGGATGTATTTATCCTTCCTCTTGCACTGGACTTCGATCTTCACCGTCTTTTTGGCCAACTCATCCATCTGAGTCATCAGGGCGGCCAACATGAAATCCTTTTCTACTTCTTCGTTCGTTTCAGCAATTTGATTAAGCAGTCGAGCTATTATCATATATGGATAGTTTGCAATGCCTCCCGAAATAAATTGGTCGACCAACCTCTTTTTTATGGGACCAAGACTTCTGTAGAAACAGTCTAAGAGGGCTATGTTGGGAATGTCATGATTTGGGCATTGAGTGATCTGTTCATTAAACGTTGCCATGAATTGTAGATCCGTTCACCTTCCAATTGCTTGAAAGTGAGGATACGATTTCGGAAACTCATTACCTCTAATGGAGGAAACTCCATTATCTCCCGATTACTGCTTGGGATACTCATATGTCTGTTGAAACACACAAACACTCAAAACAAAACTAAAAATTAAGTTAGTAAAGCTACAACTATTAAAAAACATAAATTCTACTTAACTAAGAATTCCCAAATAACACCACTCCCTGGCAGCGACACCATTTTGATGTTTGCGTAATCAAGACACAACCTCCGATGCAAGTGTCTACGATCGTATAATAGTTTAGTAACCCAACCAAGGGTTGGGATCGTCCCAAAAGAGTGGTTTTGAGAATTTATAGAAAAATAAAATTCGTTCTAACTAGTCGTAGCTAAAGACATTAACGAGTAAAAACATTGTAAATTAGAGGGGGGACACAAGAGTGTTAAGTAACAATGGGGGAATTTTGTCACAAGTAAGGTAAAAACAATAAAATAAACAAGGGTTTCTAAGCAATGAGAGGGGATCCTTGGGATGTGATGGGAATACGGGTTAAGCTAGATTATTGGGTACATGCTTTCGATAGAAGATTCATATAGTAATTGTGACTAGGCTAAGCTTTAAAAAGGATAAGCTATCTCTCGAGCAACTTACCCCATTTCGAATGCATTCCTCTCAGACACCCACTTGCCGCAGAAGACCAGCATATGCCTTAACACACTCACTCTCTCGAGCTAAGTGTGTGGACATGGGACTAGGGTTTACTCTCTCAAGTTGAACCTCATGTCGACCCACTCACACTGGCCATCAATCTAGTGGTCTTAGTTTTACGACCTTTCTCTCAAAGAAGCTGAAAATACAAAAATAAAGTTGTATTTGCAACTACAAATTCATTAAATTCATCCACAACCACTAAACAAAATCACAATTAAACTACGATTAAACTATCAGCAAGTAAGACCCAACAATTATCTTAACCCATATTCGCTAAATCACACCCCAAGAATTGGGGTTTTTAGCCACACATCAAGAGATAAAAATTTATATCTAAATAAGCTTGCATTCAAATGGGTATGAAGATTTAAGTCTTGTACAGACCAAGAATGAAGAATCCAAGAGACCCAAGTCCAAATCCTTGGAGATGAAACCCTCTTTTTCTTCAAGTCTTCAAAACCCTATCAAACTTAGAGCAAAAATATCAAAAAGTATTATTTTATATGAAAATTATAATAATTGTTTCATGCCAAAACTAAAACTCTAACTAGTATTTATAGTTTTCACAGATTTGTGTTGCAGTGGATCGTTCGGCATCGTTAGTCGATATCGCCGATCAACTCGACGATTCTCCCTTTGGTGTAGTTCATCGCCATCTTGCACCAGCCTTCAACATCGTCATGCTCTGGGTTATTGGGCAGCATGGTACTGCTTTGCAGAACTACTCGGCGATGCGCCGACTGTTCCCTTTTCCACAGTCTTGATTCTTTTTTCCGGGCTCAGCACATTGGAACAAAAGGCGAAGTAAGACCTTTCGACGACTCGCCAAGTGGACTTGGCGATCCTCAAACCTTAATTTCTTTGTTCTTTTCAGCCTTTTCATTCCTTTTTGCAACAGACTGTCCATGCTTTCCTTCAAACTTCAAATACCTGAAACTTAAGGGTTTTCATCAGATAATGAGATAAAATAAGCATTTAAGGACACAACTTCTATCCAAATATAGCCCTAAATAAGTCCAATTTGTGGACTCATCAACACCCCCAACTTAAACTTTTGCTTATCCTCAAGCAAACTCAAGTTCAGCCGTTCAAAAAGGGTGTCTCGAACAGCGCTACACAAAACTCAATCATGAATGCACACAACAAGACTCAATTTACTTAAGCAAGGATCAATTATGTATTTAAAGATTCAAGTTGTGACACACCATTACCAAAGAACCTTATGCTCACAATACTTGCTTCAAATGCAAGTTCAAGCTTAACCAAAGTGTTCAAATGTCCTCACACAAGGAATGATTCCATATTCACACAATGGCTTGCAGTTTAAAGCTTCAGAATCAGATACAACACTCACACTCAAAAAGATGAACACAATGCATGCTTTCACCCATAGGTTTACCTGTATTTTCCAATCAACATTTGTTTCAGCTCACTCAAGCTCAAAAAGGTGTTTTCAAAGCTTTTAATGGGGCTGAGTGCAAAGGTATGGTCATATAGGCTCAGTGAATTTTATCCTCAGGAAATGTGATGCGCACAACACTTCCTTTCCTTTTCCTTCATCATTTTCTTTAGTGCTCATAAGTTATCCTATTATTCACTTTCCATGGATTGTTTGGGAACCCCATCTCTTTTGTACTTTATTCCACAACTCTCTTTTTCATTTTTTTTATTTTTCTTTATCTTTTTCTCTTTCTTTTTTTATATATGGAAGGGCTCCATTTTTTCTCAACATCATGGGTTAAAGGAAACCTTCCTTGCACTTCTTGACTTGCCCTTATCTTTTCACCGCACCCCTAACTTAGTCCTTCAACTAACCACAATTCAAGAGAATTATAGGTAATGGATTAATAAAGGTCTAGTTTTCATCAAGTTTCTTCCAAAGAAGGGTAAGGCTCAAGGGGTGTTCAAAAGAGAATCACACGCTCACAAAGTAGGTCACAAAAGAGGTATATGTCAAATTGGTTCACACTCTTAGAAGTTGCCTAAGATCATTTCAAGAGATAGCATCACTTAGTTGATCGGATCAACAGGGCAAATTCTAGGATCTATCATGCATGGTTCAAAGTAAGCTCATCACACTAGGCATTGACACTACAGTCAAACAAGACTCCACACTTTCGCTAGTGTGCAATGATCATCACAAGAGAATCGATTTGATAAATGGCTAATCACAACGAGATGCAAAGAGTTCGCATATTGTCTATGCAACTTCATTTGGCCTCATGGTAGTCGTACATTCATGTTCGTTAAATTGTAAGCATTATTTAAGTCATCGGTATTGATCGAAACCGAGACTCAAATTTGCGCAGGAATAGCCACATTCACGAGCATATAAAGGGTGGTGAAAAATGTGCAAAAAATTTCACAATTTTTTTGGAAGGGTCAAAATCGTTTTGCAAATAAAACAAAAAGGAGCCATAAGCTCAAACATCCATAGAAAAACAGGATTAACACAATTTTAAATAGAACAACCCAATATATATCAACAAAACACGAACACGAGTAGCAAACAAAGGTAGGCCTCACCCCACAACGAACAAAAACATTTGTCCTCAAATGCAAAAAATAGAATATCCAGACTTTAGAATAAAGAAAGACAGAGAGGAAGGTAGAGAGAAATCCTGTCTACATATTCACTCCATTTGTCTAGGCATCAGTTCCTGATGTAGTGCTCTGAATTTAGGCATTAGTGCTTGGGGTTATGTTCGAGGTTTGGGCATCAAGAGCCGGAGCTATTTCTGATGCATCGACCCTGTTAGGTTTATTAGGAGTGACTTCCTGAAAATTTACCCATTAGGCATGTACAGCAGCATAGAACTCCCAGGCCCATGAAGGTACTTTATGGTTTCTTGGAATTTTTGAAATAGGTGTCCGACCAGAAGATACATAGATTTCCCTAACTCCCTTGCCTTTTCCCTTGTCTTTCTTCCCACCAGACGAGGGCGGTGTAGTAGCCTTGCCTTTGGATGTAGCGGCCTCCTCATTTATCGTCTCCCTTTCACTTTCTCTTGGGCCGGTACAATTATCTCGGCAGCTTTTGGTTTCTCCATATCTACAAATCCTCAAGAAGAATCAAAGAGAATGGCTCGAAAGGTTCGGTGAGTCAGCCAAAAGTTGAAATGCATGCAAAATCAAAGGGGGCAGAAAAAGGGTAATCAAGAATATTTTCTGAGAGTCGCCGAGTACTTTTGGCAACCTCAGGTTTCTCACCGAAAGTTACAACATTAAACATCAAATTCCACAAGAGATTAAAATGAGATCAGAGCATTTGGCGAACCGCCGAGTAGTTTGGTGGGATAGACCTAGCTCGCCAAACAACCTAACGCGCCTATTCTCAACCCACCTTATCAAATTTAACCCCTTAACCCCCAAAACAAAATCAGCACATGCACTAGTGAGATTTAACTCAGATCCATAACAGCCAAACACAATCCCACAAAATATACTTCTTCTAAAAGCACAAACATACGGGATCTCAACATTTATAAACAAATTGAGCCACATTTAGAGATTAATACAGGCACACACAAGAACAAGATATTGATATTGCAAATGAGTACAAATTCTATAAAATAATTTAGAGTGTTAGGTAACTAACCTTTGATGTTGATAACTGTAAGACTGAAATAAAAACAGCAAAGAAACCAACTCCGAGCACAAATCAACCAACCAAAATACTAGTAAAATGCGAAAATAATAAAAATACTACCTTGCTGTGAGTTTGTGAAGTTTAAAAGCGAGGGAAAGTGAAGAATTTTGACTCTTAAGACCTATGGCCTTCATAAACTATCCAGTTCGTGTCCACTCGGCGACGTTAGTCGCACTCGCCGATCCATTTGGTGAAACCCCAAATGGTCATTTGACTCTCCGAGTTTTACAGATCCTTCAGTCAAAGAGAGGGTCCAAACGGCAATCTTAATCATTGTCGCCGACCTGGTTGGTGACACGCCAAACTGATTCTCAAGCTCGCCGAGTTTTACATGCTCCAATTTATACGTATGTTGAGCCAAACGATGGTTTAAGTCGGGTACGCCGACCTCTTCGGCGATCCGCCGACTGACCATTTTGATCACCAATCTATATTTTCCAAACACTTTCCACACTTAAACCTGCACAACCAACACATCATTATTTATAAAAGTAAAATTAAGTAGTAAATGGATTTGGGTTGCCTCTCAAACAGCGCCTTAGTTAATGTCGTGGCACAACGTGAGTCACCATTTAAGCTTCATTGTTGGGGTTGGCCATATCATCACTAGGTAACCCCTTGTTTTTTTGTGAATGGAGTTGAGGCAACGCATGACTCATAAGGTTCTCGAGCAGCTGGGCAGCTCTAGAATGAGACCAAATCATTTATTTCATCCCTTCAATGTCTTCTTTCAATTCTTCCAACTCTCTATCTTGCTTAGTCACCTTGTGGAGAATGGTTGATAGCATTCCCTCAATGCGTTTAACTTCATTATCCTTTGGACTTTTTCACTCAGGAGGAGGGATGTATTTATCCTTCCTCTGGCACTGGACTTCGATCTTCACCATCTTTTTGGCCAACTTATCCATCTACAACATGAAATCCTTTTTCTACTTCTTCATTTGTTTCTGCCTTTTGATTAAGCAGTCGAGCTGCTATCATATATGGCTGGTTTGTAATGCCTCCCAGATTGAGTTGGTCGACCAACCTCTTATTTCTGGGACCAAAACTTCTATAGAAATAGTCTAAGAGGGATATGTTAGGAATGTCATGATTTGGTCATTGGTTGATCAGTTATTTAAACCTTGCCCATGACTTGTGGATCTGTTCACCTTCCAATTGTTTGAAAGTGAGGATACGATCCCAGAATCTCATTACCTCTAATGGAGGAAACCTCATTATCTCCCGAGTACTACTTGACATACTCATATGTATTTTGAAACACACAAACACTCAAAACAAAACTAAAAATTAAGTTAGTAAAGCTACAACTATTAAAAACAGAAATTCTACTTAACTAAGAATTCCCAAATAACACCACTCCCCGGCAGCGACGCCATTTTGATGTTTGTGTAATCAAGACAGAACTTCCGATGCAACTGTCTACAATCGTACAATAGTTTAGTAACCCAACCAAGGGTTGGGATCGTCCCAAGAGAGTGGTTTTGAGAATTTATAGAAAAATAAAATTTTGTTCTAACTAGTCGTAGCTAAAGACATTAACGAGTAGAAACATAGTAAATTAGAGGGGGGACATAAGAGTGTCAACTAACAATGGGGGAATTTTGTCACAATCAAGGTAAAAACAACAAAATCAATAAGGGTTTCTAAGCAATGAGAGGGGATCCTTGGGATGTGACGGGAATACGGGTTAAGCTAGATTATTAGGTACATGCTTTCGATAGAAGATTCATAGAGTAATTGTGACTAGTCTAAGCTTTAAAGGGGATAAGCTCTCTCTCGAGCAACTTACCCCGTTTCAAATGTGTTCCTCTCGGACATCCACTTGCCGCATGAAGACTAGCCTGCACCTTAACCCACTCACTCTCTCGAGCTGAGTGTGTGGACATGGGACTAGGGTTCACTCTCTCGAGCTGAACCTCATGTCGACCCACTCACACTGGCCATCAATCTAGTGGTCTTAGTTTAACGACCTCTTTCTCGAGCAAGCCGAAAACACATAAATTAACTTGTATTTGCAACTACAAATTTATTAAATTCATCCAGAACCACTAAATGAAATCACAATTAAACTATGATTAAACTATCAGCAAGCAAGACCCAACAATTATCTTAACCCATATTCGCTAAATCACACCCCAAGAATTGGGGTTTTTAGCCACACATCAAGAGATATAAATTTATACCTAAATGATCTTGCATTTAAATAGGTATGAAGATTTAAGTCTTGTTACAGGCCAAGAATGAAGAATCCGAGAGACCCAAGTCCAAATCCTTGGAGATAAAACCTTCATTTTCTTCAAGTCTTCAAAATCCTCTCAAACTTAGACCAAAAATATGAAAAAGTACTATTCTATATGAAAATTATAATAATTGTTTCATGCTAAAACTAAAACTCTAACTAGTATTTATAGTTTTCACAGATTTGTGTTGCGGTGGTCAACTCGGCGATTCGCCCTTTGGTGTAGTTCATCGCCATCTTGAACTAGCCTTCAGCATCGTCGTGCTTTGGGTTATTGGGCGGCATGGTACTGCTTCGCGAAACTGCTTGGCGATGCGCCGACTGCTCCCATTTTCTGCTGACTTGATTCTTTTTCAAGGCTCAGCACACTAGAACAAAAGGCAAAGTAAGACCTTTCGGCGACTCGCCAAGTGGACTTGGCGATCCTCAGGCCTTCATTTCTTCATTCTTTTCAGCCTTCTCAGTCCTTTTTGTGACATAGTGTCCATGCTTTCCTTCAAACTTCAAATACCTGAAACTTAAGGGTTTTCATCAGATATTGAGATAAAATAAGCATTTCAGGACACAATTTCTATCAAAATATATCCCTAAAGGAGTCGAATTTGTGGACTCATGAACACCTCAACCTCGGTCTTACCCGAAAAGGCATAAAACTGAGCCTTGTCATCTTGACGGGCAACCTCCTTGCTTAACTGCACTGCTCATCTACCTGCATTACCATTTCCCTGGCCTCCACGACCTCACTGATTTCCTCGTCGCCCACCATGTGGACGTCCTCTACCATTACTACCACTATCCATTGGTACCACTGTTGTAGTATGCTGTTGCACAGTTCATACATGCGTGGATGGGGACAATCTCTCCTCATATGCATAGGTTCTCCACAATTGTAACAACTACGGCCAAAAGATGGCATGCTTCCAGACGTAGGTGCGGCTCCCTGACCACCCGGAATAAGATTTTGTTGTGGATTTCCCAAGTAACCAACTGTAGAAACGGGCATGGCTTACTGAATTGTCCAGGCTACAAGTGTCGGCCTACCTGAACCTCTGAGTAGGAACCATGAAAGTTACATGTGCTCTTGGGCTTCTTAGCCAAAACCTTGGCCTGCCCATCATGTCCAACTCCTTCCACTTTCTTCACAAAGTCTGTCATCTCATTAAAACTTTTACCTGCACAGGTCATGTGAACAGACAATACCTGTAATTTGGGGTTTAATCCCTTAACGAATAAACGAATCCTCTCCTTCTCTATAGTCACCAACTGTGTAGCGTATCTGGACAAGGCATAGAACTTAGCCTCATAGGCAGCTACGGTCATACCACCCTGCTCCAAGGCCATGAACTCATCCTTCTTGCGATCCCTCAAAGTCTGGGGCACATACTTCTCCAGAAACAAAGCATGGAATTACGTTCAAGTAAGTGGGGGCAAGATGGGCTATTTGCATTCCACATAGGCCATCTACCATGCTTAGCCTCACCTTGAAGCTGGAAGGTCACGAACTCTACTCCATGCTGATGTACAATGCCCAACTTGTGAAGCCTCTCATAACAATCCAAAATGAACTCATAAGCGTCCTCACTCTCGGAACCATGGAACACAGGCGGCTTCAACTTCAAAAACTTAGTCAACATCTCATGTTTAGTACCAGTCATCACAGGACCCAATAGGGGACGAAAAAAGGCATCAGTGCCTAATGCTCCATGTACCTTGGGAACAGTAGCAGCAATGGGGCAGTTGGCTAGATGTTGAACCGCTTGCACTGTGGGAAGGACTCCAGGGCCTACCAACCCCTGCAGAAAGGTCAGGATCTGATGAGCTAGCATTGGGTATAAGGGAGGAATGTCGATATTCTCAGCCTGTGCATCCTCCTCTGGTCCAACATCCTCCTCGTCTTCGATCTCCATATTTTTTTCCACCTCTTCTTGGGGTGTAGGAGGGGCCACTTCCCTAGGAACATTCTCAACTTGGGCTTCACCCCTGGCGGGTGCTACCATTCCTCGGCTTTTGCCCCTTTCTTTTTTTCTCTACTCCTACCTCGACCGCGGCCTCTTATTGTGGGTTCCTCACCTGGCTCATTGATAGGGGATACGGGCCTGACACGGTTGCATTGCGTACTAACCATCTGCGAACAGAAGAGTGAAAGAGAATTAGATATCAATTTGGATAACCAGATACCAATTGGAATCAAGTCATATCACGAAGAGAGAAAAAGACAGAGAGATTTACTAAAGTCCTGTAGCCTCTCGAAGAAACTGTACAGACGTCTCCATACCGTTCAGCAAGACTCTACTAGACTCATTTTTGTACAATGAGATCAACGAACCTAGGGATCTGATACCAACTTTGTCACAACCCAGACCGCTGTGATTGGCACCCACACTAACCCTCCGGTGGGAGAACCATTACTACAACCTGTCTAAACAATTCTTAAGAGGCTAAAACATTTAAAGATACGGAAGCATGTTTAAATGCCGAACTAGAAATAGAGTTCACATAAACTCCGAAGGTTTAAACAAGCAACTAACATAATCATCGCGGAAGTCAACCCCTAGAACTGAAAGTCATTGTACCAAAACTCTACTAATCAACAAGCAATTAATGCAAGGATCACTAAACAAGGTCTAATTTACCCGAATAATAAAAAATTAATTAACCCAAGACCAAACTTATGATCCTAAAGTTCAATTAGGTCTTTTCCCACCATTAACTTAAAGCTAAAACCCTCCCCCAATGATAATTACCCAAGATTCTAAGCTCTAAGAATCGAAATACAGATTAGAGGAGTAATTTTCTTACCTTTAGCACTAGAAGTCATGAAAATCTATCAAGAAACTGCTATGTGTCGTCCCTTAGCTCTTAAGAACGATTTTACAGAAAATAACAAAATTGGGGTTTTTCTCGAACTTAAGTCGCAACTAGCCCATCCCGCCACGGCGTACCCCATCCCGCCACAACGACCCCACCCTAGCAGCCTGCACAGAGCAGAAGCTCGGAATTTGATTTCCAAGCTCCCATTTCACAACACACCTTCAAACCTGGACGTTCAAACACTACCCTTTCACGCCAAGATCAGTTTCGAGAGTTCTACTCGCTCGAATTCGATACCGTTAAGCCGTACATGCTACTTAACGTCTTGGCTATCCACTTATGTGATCAAATTCTTTATTAAATACCCCATTTACTACTAAATTTTCCTAGACCTCACCTGACTTAGATTTCATCCAAGTCTGGCCTAGGCTAGAAACTTCTGACTAGGAAATTTCCAAGTCGCTACTCAGATGTTTTCTGGCCCAAATTCCTTCCCCATTGGCTTTTCCATAACGACGGGTATAGGTCGTTACGAAACTTGACAATATACCATCAAACATCAATATTTATATAACTAGTGTGAATGTTAGAACCAAGTTATATACTTCTTTAATACAATTCTAAAAAAAGTTGATCATGTCATGCAATCAGATTAAATAATAATTGACACCCCATTTTATATGTTCACAAATCACAAACCTATTTTAAACATTAGTGAACGCCAAGAACAAAATATTTTGCATACATAAGAACCAGTTTGTATACAATGTGACACCAAAGTTGGGGCACCATTGTACAAATGATGATTTATTTGGTATTTTTGGATTGAACAGTAGTGGTATACCAATTATAAGTGTCACGCCTCGAGCCTACACCGTTGATGTGACCGGCACTCAAAAACCATTGTAGGCCCAAGCGAACCATTGGCCTGGCTTACTTACTCAGTGTAAGACTTTAAGCATTAAGAAAAAGATTCATATGCTAAATAACTCAACTGTCTCAAACAGAACTCATAATGCTTTTAAAAATAAACATTTAACTTTGCCAAAATGGCAACTCAAATATGAACATCAGCCAATAAAAAATTAGGGACAAATGAATTTAACTAAATGACTGTTTGTCTATGAAGCCTCTAAAACAACTGAGATGGATGTCGGGACAGGCCCACGCCATCCTAATGAACTAAAATGATAAAGTAATGAAAAAGGGGGATCCTCCGGAATGCAAGGAGGCTCACCAACAACTCTGAAGCTCAACTTGATCAAAGATGTGATGGGTGTTGATCCTGGTTACATGCGTCTGCATCATAAGATGATGTAGGCCAAGTGGCATCAGTACATTGAATATACGAGTATGCGAGTTGGAATGCTAAACACAACTTAAGTTTGAAAAAAAACTGAAAGAAACTAAAGACCATACCTGGTTCAACTCAATTCAACATAACTAAACTCATTTCAATATAAAGCAGTTTAAAAACAGGTGCAATATAAGTAAAAGTTGTTTAAAACATGATGTCAACTCTGTGTATTTAGAAATACAATAATAACTCTGTATGTATGCAAAGATACAATATGAACTCTGTTTGTAAATAAAAATACAAAATACTGTTGTGGAGTTTCTCTAACCGACAACCATCACTTAAGAGCTATAGTGATGATACAGCGTTTTACCTCATGCTGCCAAGGACCGTCCTATACCATGCCAGGGGTATAGAACCTAACTCACTAAGTGGATCCACTAGTCTATGCTAAAAGCACTAAAGGAATCATCTAAAAAGTATGACCCTTTTCTACCCATGGTGGTTACATGGTTTATGGGGGCTGTGAGTTGTCTGAACTCTCCCCCATATCGGTGCTCAATACTACTCCCAAAAATATAATATTAGCTCTTATGCTTAAAAACATACTTCTTTCTGTGATTTGAGATTATTGCTAAAAAACTTATCTTAAAGACTATCTTGGAAATCAAAGTTTCCTCTCTTGCTTCATTTAGAAAGCGATTACTCTTTTCTGAAAACTAGCCCGAAGGCTCCTTGGAAATCGAGGTTTCCTTTCTTGTTTAAATGCGAAAACATTTTAAACCCTTTTGGGAATACATAGCCCCCATATACTTTTGAAGAAATGAACTTCAACTTTACTCTTTACTAAACTCAAAACTTAAGTATTAAAACAAAGTTAAAACGTTTGCAAAAGACTTTTGGAAATCTTAATGAACTTCTCTTAACTTGACTCTTGACCTCTCTTGACTTGACTCTTAACTTTCCTTGAATTGAATTTATGGATTCAAGGATCGTGATTTGTGATAGGAAAGATCTCATGATGTTTAGGAACGAATTTAGATAGTTAAACATGAGAAAAGACCAAAAATCAATATCTGAGGGTGGGTCCGCGACGCGGAGAAGCATTTAAATTTTGGTTTCGAAAATAACTTTTGAGGCAAAAAGGTCTGTGACCGCTCCATGATGCAAAACGAATTTTCCCACATCTGGGGACTAGCTCCGTGACGCGGAGGCACTATCAAATTTCAACCGACAAAATTTCTTTTTCGTTTTCCAACTCTAAACCCTCTAAACTCCATTGGTTCTTTCCCCAAACACTTAAAATCATCTATAACCTCAATATACATCAGATTTTACTCGAAAACACAATTACAAACATGAATCAATCCCAAGAAACTTCAACAACACAACCCACAAGGATTCAAACGGACTTTATCAAGAATTCTAGGGATTTACTTTCAAATCAATATACTTTGCTGAAATTGAATCAAGTTTAGCGCGTGGGTGAACAAACCCAACACTAGGTGAACTCACATACCTTGTAGGGATCACCCCCGACGAAATCCTCAAGCTAAACTCGACGATCTTGACGAATCTTGCTTCTCTTCTCCTTTCTTCTGTTCTTTTCTCTCTTCTCCAAGCCCTAGCGTATTTTGGTAAAAGCGTAAACTGATCTAATTCTTTTTAGACCCTAACTTAATTACAAAAAACGAAATAAAATAATTGGGCAAGGAAAAGACCAAACTACCCTTTAAAAATCCTAATTGAACTTTCCTTATTCCAACAGCCCAACTTCCAAATGGCATACCTTACTCATACGAACTCGGAATCACGCAAACTCAGCGGCGTTGGAAAGCTCATTCCAAGAGCTTTCCTACAATAACTGGAATTGCTCCTAACTCATCCTGAGATAGAAGTTATGGACATTTGAAGTTGACCAAACACTAACTTTTTTCCTAACTTAACAAAATTTCCAGATTTTCATTCTTCCCAAAAATGACTATTTCAAATTCTTTGCTTCTTCCTAGTTATTTCAAATTGCGAGATGTTACAATATCTCCTCCTTGGGAACATTCATCCTCGAATAAGATTACTCTTACTAGGCTAAGGGTGTAACATGCAATATTCAGCTCAAACACCCACAAGCAAATGCAAAACAACATGCCAACTTATAAATAAATACTATGAAATTATTAGTACCTTAATTCGGAACTTCTCCGGATTCGAGGAGATGTGGATATCTCTTCTTCATATCTTCCTCAGCTTCCCAAGTAGTTTCTTCAACAAATTGGTTCCTCCAAAGGACTTTGACTGATGCTACCTCTTTTGTTCTCAACTTGCGAACTTGGCGATCTAGAATTTGAACCGAAATCTCTTCATAAGATAAACTATCTTTGATCCCAATATCTTCAGTTGGTATTATAAATGAAGGATCGCCCATGCACTTATTCAACATGGAGACATGAAATACTGGATGAACCGCGGCTAACTCTTGTTGTAGCTCCAACTCCTAAGCTACATTACCTACCCTTTTCGATATTCTATAAGTGCCAATATAACAGGGACTAAGCTTCCCCTTCTTACCAAATCTCATAACACCCTTCATGGGTGAAATTTTCAAGTAACCTCAATCATCTACTTCAAACTCTAACTCTCTCCTCTTACCATCAGTGTAGGATTTCTGACGACTCTGGGATGTTTTTCAATCTCTCTTGAATAACTTCCACTTTCTCCTTAGCTTGACGAACTAAGTCCATTTCTATTAACCCAGCTTCATCAACTTCAAACCATCCAATAGGAGATCTGCATCTTCCCCCATAAGAAGCTTCGTAAGGAGCCATTTGGATGCTAGAGTGGTAACTATTGTTGTATGCAAACTCAATGAGAGATAGGTGATCATCCCAATTACCCTTGAAATCAATCACACAATCTACCTTGATACCTCCAAAACACTATCTACCCCCTTTTTCAGAAGCCATCACTTTTTGCTTATGAACATTTGCCTTTCATTCAAGCAATAAAAAATCTTGGTCTTGCTTTTCTTTCGCCGTGCAAGTCTATGCACCTCTTTTGCTAACTCTTTCTTATCTTTCTCAAAATGGGCGGTACTACCCATAGATAACATGTTCAAGGCATCAACAACAACATTAGCCTTACCTAAGTGATAAAGAATAATCATGTCATAATCCTTGAGTAATTCTAACCACCTCATCTGTCTCAGATTAAGCTCTTTCTGACTAAACGCATACTGAAGACTCTTGGGATCGGTGAAAATATCCACATGAACACCATAAAGATAATGACACCATATTTTCAAGGAAAATACTACGGCAACCAACTCTAAGTCATGGGTTGGGTAATTCTTCTCATTAACTTTTAACTGCCTGGATGCATAAGCTATAACCTTGCCATTCTGCATTAATACGCAACCCAAACCAACTCTAGATACATCACAATACACCACAAAACCTTGAGTACCTTACGATAAGGTCAAAACTGGGGCAATAGTCAACCTCTTTTTCAATTCTTGAAAGTTTTTCTCACAAGCTTCAGACCATTGAAACTTCATTGTCTTCTGAGTCAATTTGGTCAAAGGGGACGAAATGGGCGAGAACCCCTCTACAAACCTTCTATAATAGCCAGTCAAACCCAAGAAACTCCTAATATCAGTTGGAAATGTGGGTCTAGGCCAATTCTGCACTGCCTCAATTTTCTGAGTATCAACTTTAATTCCCTGTCCAAACACAATTTGGCCTAAGAAGGCCACAGACTCAAGCCTAAACTCACACTTAGAGAACTTGGCATATAACTCCTTATCCTTTAGAGTTTGGAGAACTATTTTGAGATAACTAGCATGATCTTCATCATTCCTCGAATAGATTAGTATGTCATCAATGAACATGATAACAAACATATCTAAATAAGGCTTGAATACTCTATTCATAAGGTCCATGAACGTTGCAGGCGCATTGGTTAAGCTGAACTACATGACCAGACACTCATAATGACCATAACGGGTCCTGAGCGTTGTCTTTGGAATATCACATTCCTTTACCCTCAACTGATGGATGCCTGATCTGAGGTCTATCTTCGAGAAACATGAAGCACCCTGAAGTTGATCGAAAAGATTATCAATTCTTGGAAGAAGATATTATTCTTGATGGTAACCCTGTTCAACTGATGGTAATCTATACACATCCTAAGGGAACCATCTTTCTCCCTCACAAATGGGACTCGAGCACCCCAAGGTGAGATACTTGGTTGACTGAAACCTTTCTCTAAAAGATCTTTCAACTGCTCTTTAAGCACTTTCAACTCTACTAGTGCCATTCTGTATGGCGGAATAGATATAAAATGAATATCTGGAAGAACATCTATACCGAAGTCTATCTCTCTCAGGAGGGACTTCGGAAGATCATCTGGAAAGACTTCTGGAAACTCTTTTACTATAGGAACTGACTGAATGGGAGGTATCTCAACACTAGAGTCATTAACTCGGACTAAGTGATAGATACAACCCTTAGAAACTAACTTTCTCACCTTAAGGTATGAAATGAACTACTTTTCCACTCTAAGACTGGCTCATTTGGAAACTGGAACTTGACAACTCGAGTTCTACAATCAACTGAGGCATAACAGGCATGAAGCCAGTCCATACCTAGAATGACATCAAACTCTACCATGTCTAACCCAACTAAGTCAGCCATGGTACTCTTGTGATTGACAGAAACGGGACAATAACGATTGACTCTTTCTGCTAGAATAGAATCACCAACAGGTGTAGAAACACTGAATGGTTCACTAAGTTGCTCAGGAATAACATCAAAATTCATAGCAACATAAGGAGTTACAAAATATAAACTCGCCCCTGGGTCTAGCAAAGCATAAATAGTAAAGTCAAAAACTTAGATCATACCAGTGACAACATCTAGAGAGTTCTCTTGCTCTTGGCAATTAGTGATCGCATAAAGGTGGTTTGCTCCTCCGCCAGTCCCGGAAGTAGCTACTCTAGGTGCAATCTTGTTTGGTGGAGCAACTGATGAAGATTGGGCTTTATTGCCCCTATTACCATTACCTTGCATGTTCTCAGGACACTCCCTCATAAAAAGACCGTTCTTACCACACTTGAAACAACCAGTAGAGCCCTCACGACAAATATGTGAGTGGTTTCTGTCACACTTAGCACATGCAGGAGGCTTACTACCCCTTTGTGCCATACTGCCGTGAGAATAGGTAGGTTTAGCTCTGAAACTCTAGGATTTCTTACTATTGTACTCACATTTGTTCTTAGGTGTAGGTCCACTAGCAGATGATGGAGCAGGTCCCTTCTGTTTCTGTTGGAAGGAAGACTCGTTCACACTACTATTTTGCTGCCTAAACTCTTTCCCTGATGTCTTAGCCCTCTTATTCTTAAACTCTTCTCTAACCTTCAGCTTATCCTCCTCAACTTGTTGCACATGGATCATTAGACTTGATATGTCCATATCCCCTATCAGCATCGCTGCCTTGCCTTCCTTTCTTGACTGACAAGACAACCAAGCAACAAATAAACTAATCCTGCTCCTATGTCAGCAACCATCTCCGGAGCATAGCGGGAAAGTTGTGTGAACTTCAGACTGTACTCATGAGCACTCATAGACTCCAAATTAAGGGTGAGAAACTCTCTTATCTTTGCCTCTCGCAACTCATGGGGAAAGAAACGCCCTATGAGAGCACTCTCAAACACAGCCCAACTAACTATTGGCGCATCATCAGCCCTATTCTTTTTCCATTGGTCAAACCAGATTCTAGCGACACCCTTTATTTGGTATGCATCTAGTTCCACCCTCTCAGCATTAACAATATACATAATCTCGAAAACTTCTGAAGTTCTTCAAGAAAGTTCTCCGGATCCTCTGTGACACTTGAACCTGTGAAGCTTGGTGGGTTCATCCTTAAAAACTCACGGATCCTTGAAGTATCATCCACATCCTGTCGATTATCTCTCTGTCCAACTTGATCGGTCACAAGTTAACTTAACATCCAAATAGCTTTACAGAATTCAGCCTTGGTGACCTCTCATTGGGGTTGCACTTCTGGTGCATTAGGTACCCCTTGTTCCTCGACATTTCTCCTAGCAGGACGACCTCGGATAAATCTTCGTCGAGGCATGATTATTTGAAAACACGTGCAAGTATGAATTAAAGGGAAACTTTTTAGAGATCAAACTCTAATGCATGAAATGAGTGTGAAAGAAATGAGAAATTTTCCTAAGTGTTGCAGCCTCCTAATTATAGATGTGGCGCGCTTCACACTGATAACTAGGACTATACATACACGGCTTCACAGACTCCCTAAGACTCTTGAACTTTGTGCTCTGATACCAAGTTTGTCACGCCCTAAGCCTACACCCTGGACGTGGCCGGTACTCGAGAACCATTACTGGCCCTAAGCGAACCCTTGGCCTGGCTTACTTACTCAGCGGAAGACTTTAAGCATTAAGAAAAGGATTCATATGCTAAATAACTCACTGATTGCCTATCTATGAAGCCTCTAAAACAACTGAGATGGATGTCGGGATAGGCCCACGACATCCTAATGAACTAAAATGATAAAGTAATGAAAAAGGGGGATCCTCCGGAATGCAAGGAGGCTCACCAACAACTCTGAAGCTCAACTGGATCAACGATGTGCTGGATGCTGATCCTGGTTACCTGCGTCTACATCATAATACAATGCAGGACAACTGGCATCAGTACATTGAATGTACGAGTATGCCAGTTGGAATGCAAAACACAACTTAAGCTTGAAAAGAATCTGAAAGGAACTGAAGAACTTACCTGGTTCAACTCAACTCAACATAACTGAACTCATTCAATATAAAGCAGTTTAAAAACAAGTGCAATATAAGGAAAAGCTGTTTAAAACATATTGTCAACTCTGTGTATTTAGAAATACAATAATAACTCTGTATGTATGCAAAGATACAATATGAACTCTGTTTGTAAATAAAAATACGCAATATTGTTGTGGAGTTTCTCTAACCAACAACCATCACTTAAGAGCTATAGTGATGATACAGCGTTTTACCTCATGCTGCCAAGGACCGTCCTATACCATGCCAGGGGTATAGAACCTAACTCACTAAGTGGATCCACTAGTCTATGCTAAAAAGCACTAAAGGAATCATCTAAAAAGTATGACCCTTTTCTACCCATGGTGGTTACATGGTTTATGGGGGGCTGTGAGTTGTCTGAACTCTCCCCCATATCGGTGCTCAATACTACTCCCAAAAATATAATATTAGCTCTTATGCTTAAAAACATACTTCTTTCTGTGATTTGAGATTATTGCTCAAAAACTTATCTCAAAGACTATCTTGGAAATCAAAGTTTCCTCTCTTGCTTCATCTAGAAAGCGATTACTCTTTTCTAAAAACTAGCCCTAAGGCTCCTTGGAAATCGAGGTTTCCTTTCTTGTTTAAATGCGGAAACATTTTTAAACCCTTTTGGGAATACATAGCCCCCATATACTTTTGAAGAAATGAACTTCAACTTTACTCTTTACTAAACTCAAAACTTAAGTATTAAAACA